>JAAWWB010001423.1:0-25000 GCA_018804465.1 Populus tomentosa
CGTAAAAGACAGAAGGATGACGTCTCGTTCTTTATTGAACAAGCCACACCATGATAAAAAAACATGGGGATTATTACAAGAAAACATACAAGAGACGAGGGACAGACATCGTTGTCATATTGCAAGGAAGATTCTCCTTGTCTAAACTTCTCTAATCACTCATAAAGCAACAAATTAAGATGACCGAGCTAGGGCTAACCAACTCAACCTCAACAACTCAGTGTAGGAGGAACATCTTGAACCAATACGCCGAGTATTTCATATATCTCTTTAAATTGTTCTTGAAATCAATATAAATCATGCCAAAACGGACGGTATATCCAGCATCCCATTCAAAATCGTCCCAAAATGCCCATTGATAGTATCCCTTCACATTAGCTCCCTCCCTGCACCAGGAAGAAAACCATGACTACTCTTCTTCAACATCAATGCTAGTGCCTAAGGGTTATTTTGGTGTAAATTGTGACTTCTCTTTCCAGAATTTTTCAAAAGAAAGAAAATAGTTAATTTGTTTTGAATTTTTTATAAATAAAACCTTCCCTGGAGCACTCCAACCTAATTATTTTGTTTGATGTTCGGCAATTAATCATCTATTTTAATGTTTTTGAAAACAGAAAGCAATAACATATATCAGAGAATGAGGGCTCACTTGATGGCTTTTGAAAGATATTGCAGATGGCTAGCTAAGTATCTTATTCTTAGCCCATCTTTCAGAGCTTCTTTAACTGGCAATGATGCATTATTTGCATCAGCAAGACCTGTAAATCAAGGAAGATTCAACAACATATCAGCTCTGGATATTATTAAGAAAAAATTCCATAATAATAGACGTACTTGTCATAAAGTATTAAAGATGCACAACTGCTCTTAAGTATTACCATTCTCAGTAATGTAAACCGGAGGGTTCTTGTACTTGTCCCTTACATACAGCATAAGGTCATAAATTCCCTTCGGATAGATGAATAGCCAATTCAAAGCTGTCTGTGAAACAATAACATAGAATTTCCTTAGCAAATAATTACGCCCTGTTCTTTTTGGACAAACTAATTGATGTGTAAAAATAGGAACATTTATAGAAGAAAATCCTTCCCATTTTTCTTTCATTTGGGCTCAGTGGAAGGTGATAGATTAATTATGAAATGAAGCATAGAATTGGGAAAGAAAGTACCGGTGTACCGATAGGATGTCCACCCTTGGAAGCTGGGGTAAAAAATTAAAATGACCCTTTAGAGTGTATTTATATATATTAAGGCTTAAAAGAAGAAAAATAATTAAATGAGAATAAATTTTATTTTCTTAGCTTACTTGAGAGAATGGTATGGGAATCTCCAGAGTAACTAAAGTTGATTTTATTAGGAGCTCGATTGTTTGCTGCATAATTTGTAGTGTAGTAATTCACACCAAGAAAATCTATTGACCCTTTTACCAAAGCAGATTCCTCTTTAGTAAATTTGGGTAGTCGATGTCCCACTATAGCTTTCATGGTCTCAGGATAATCTCCGTAAGTAAGTGGATTCGCAAACCTGCACAGTTTTGTGACGATTAAGGTGTGACTGTTGCTATCATGATAGCCAAAATGTGATGCAACCGCCTAGGATTTTTAAGGGCAGATTTTTAGAAAAAGGGTAAGAGCACGTTATGATGAGCACGCATCGAAAAATCACAGGGAGAAACTAACTAGCGAGATGAAAATTAGTGTCAAGAACTTACCAACCAAACAGAAAATCAAGTTCTCTATAGGCTGCTTTGATATCTTCCTCTGATTTTGGAGATTTTGGTATAAACCAGTTTGTCACTATAGTGATCCCGATTTTTCCCTTTTGAGAAGCCTGCAATTAAAAATGAAATATCCCCTTAATTTCACAGCCTTTTCTTGTCAAGAAGTCTCACTTTTGCTTTGTTTAATTTATTTACAGTGCATCATGATTTATTATGGATTTCATTGCACACAGCTCCAGGTATGCACGCAAACCTGATATTTCTCCCTGTACAATTTCACAGCAGCTGCATGTCCAAGAATCAAGTTATGGGCTACCATGTAGGGTTCTGTACCGGAGTTACCGAGCGTGCAGTTTCCGACATAGTTAGAGCAACGGCCTGGAGCGAAAGTACCGCCATTGTAGCCATTGTTGCTGAACGAGTATGGCTCATTAAATGTGCACCAGTGCTTCACTCGATCGCCAAATGTTTTGAAGCAAAAGTCCGCATAGTCAAGGTAATCATCCCTAATACATTAATCTTACCAGTTAATTAAGTGATATGAGATCTTGAACATTATGACAATAGTAATTAGATTAAAATTACATTCGCCTATATTGTTATGTATCTTACACAGCTTTGGAGCTTAGGAATCCGGAATACTCATCGTCAAGTGCTTGTGGAAGATCCCAGTGAAACAATGTTACAAAAGGTGTTATGCCTGTGCATAATTAACATTAATCAGAAACCAAAAGCAAATATCAATGGTAGAGCTTGGAGTACTGCAAGGTAGATCACCATTAGCTAAGAGCTCATTGATGAGATTGTTGTAGAATCTGACACCCAGAGGGTTCACTCCTCCACTAATTTTTCCCTCTGAAAATGAAAGAAGAATCAATTATGAATATCATATGAACATAATTGTGATGCCGAAGAAATTGATTTGAGTGATTTTCGTACTCGGTAACACTCTTGACCATGAGATGGAGAACCTGAAGGAGTCCACGCCAATTTTTTTCATCAATTGTATGTCCTCCTAAGACATTTTATACTAAATATTAGTAAAACGGAATTTCCTTAGAATATACATATATAAGTTTGCTATATGATACGAAGATATACATGGTGGAAAATTGACTGGCCATACCTTGTATCGATGATAAAAGTCGATAGCTACATTTCCTGTGCTATGGTCCCAAATTTTCTCTGCAAGTACATCGTAATTTTTATTTTTAATCCAAGTTCCCCGTTAAATGGATAGTAAAATTGCATATAAAAGCCCAGAAGCCAAGTTTAGAGAAATGGACCTGGATGCTGTTTAGTGAAGGTGTCCCAAATACTTGGTCCCTTTCCATCAATATATGCAGCTCCTTCAGACTTAGAAACACAGAAAAAGCAAGGGGTAAATACAAGCATATGAAAGCAAGAAAATGCTCAAGGTTCACCGCGTAATTAAACGCAGCAACAAGTTCATTGCACTGACTCTAAGTGCTGTGTACCTGATAAGCAGCAGTGCCAGCTCCAAACGTGAAATCTTTCGGAAAACTTGTCCTGTTGAAGGGCATTGAGTAACGGCTAGGTTTTGCACCGTGGGTGCTCGCTAACAAGCCAGCAACGACTACGAAAGGGAGGAGGAAGGCTCCTTGAATATTTGCCATTACTCGATAGCTTGAATGCTACAACTTCACTTCAAGCCCCTTTATATTGTTACAAAAGGTGCCTTTTCACTCGTTCTGAATTATTATTAATTCTTGATGGAGACTATTCTCATAATGTATCTATCCATCTTATCAACAATAATATATCAAAGATTATTTGTGCCAACTGGATTTTTCTGATCCAGGCTAGCTAGACTGTATAGCCATTACTACCCAGGTAGGTTTGATATATTTGTTGTCATGTTTTATATATTGTTGTCATGTTTTATACAATATAATTGGCATTAATTATGAACGTTGTGAGATTTGAGTGCACGGAGATTAGGGTTGAGAGCTATTCCAAAAGTCGCATTAACAAAATACTAATATACATAATTGTAGCTATATTCTTAAAATACTATTTATTAAAATAATATTTTTTTAATTATTTTTTTTTAATTTGAACCTTTAATAACTTGATCTTATTTTTTATTTAGTTTTTTTTTTTCAATTTCATCATTTTATATTAAATTATTTTATATTGATGTACATAATTAAATCATAATTAAATGTACAGCTATATTATTTTAAAATCCATAAAATCTTGTACAATTTCCAAAACATATCTTGTTTCATATATTATTTTAAATCCTTTCTCGATATGGATGCCATATTATGTAATAGAATACGACTGTTTAGACTTGTTCTATTCTAAAATCTTTTCTTGGCAATTTGGTCTATCTTTTACGATATTCTTGTCTCGTGACTAGCAAGACAAATCGGTTAATTTTATAACAAAACTAGACAAAGCATTAATAGTCCATGATTTTCAAATCTTTTTTCGTTTTCAGCTGCTTTCTTATAAATGTATATTCATAGAGATTGAATGAAAAATGTTCTGTTTTAACTTTTCACATTGTTCGGGCTGTCACACTTCGCATACCCAAGAAAATTGTTTGCTATATATCACCGAATTTAAAGAATCTACAGCGAGAATCATTAACGAAACTGCGTATCAGGAGGGAAATGTCACCCTTAATTTTTTGTAGTTCCAAGTTTAGTATTACTTCTGATCTCTCTCTCTCTTGTTGGTGGCGTGAGCTATTCTGATATATATGTTTAGAGTAATTATAAGGACTAGATTTGAGCGATATCTAATTGAAAAACCAGAGATCTTAAGATTCAATAGCATATTCGGTGCTCCTAAATTGCTGGAGAGAAAAACCAGAGGTGACTGGAAACCATGATGAATGCTAATGAGCTAGTGGAGCATGGGCAACATGAAAATTCAATGCTGCCATCTTAGAAGACTTAACGACTAAAATGACACGAGTGCACAACATTGGATAATCTTGAATTTGATAGGGGTGTAGATATCTTTGTTAAAATAATTAATATCAAATACAAAAAGTATGCTAAAATTCTCAATGATCTTTTTATTATGAGTGCTTAGTGTTGTCGCACATCCCTGCACGCGTCGATGGCGATTTTTTGTTTGTTTGTTTGATTTGGTCTTGGGAGTCGCCACCTAGTATTTGATTGGTAAGTGAGTCTTGTGAGTAGCATTGGTTTTTGTCAGAGATTCACGAGTAAGGGACTGATTGTGGTTAGGAAAGGTATTAGCACCCCTAGTGTACCCTACATGAGGTAAGCTGCTTCGCGTTTTGATGTGATATGAAAATTTGAAATATTAGTCAAATTCTTAAGTCTTTAATAAATCAGTTATTAAATCTAAAAATATATGTAGAAACGTGTTCTTACATTTTCATGGGAAGTACAACATGATTTTATTTGTCTTTAAAATACTTGACCATATACAAATTAAAACACTTATTTTTAAAACACTTAATACTTTTTTCTTCTTTTTATTATTTTTCTTTTTTTAATTTTAACATTTAAAGAAAACATACATAAAAGAAAATACAAACACACACACTAACATCACTTTTTTACTATGCTCAACTCACACCATTTTTACATGTTTCAAAAAAACAAAAAATTAAAATGTATCAAATACAATTAAAAAATTACAAAATAAGCCCCTTCCTTGCTGGTTGTGAGGACCACAATCACCTGTAACAACAACAAAATCGGAACAACACAGTCGATCCTCCCCTTTTTAGATATGTTTCTTCCCCTTTTGGATCTGCTTCTCTCTCTACAAATTTACCTCTTTTTTATTTTTGGTTTCGCCTTCTTAGTTTCAGATAGTTGATGAAAAGACCAAGAGGCTGCCGACGATTGGGCTTTTGTTGCGTCTGTGCAGCTACTGGTAGCCAGTTCGGGTCTTGACGATGACGAGGGCCTACAGGCTGTTAGGCGGCGTCTTTGGTGGTTGAGAGAGGTGTTAGTCAGATTTGGGGAAAGAAATGTTGCTAACCGGTTGCTGTTGATGAGACCAGAGGAGAAGAAGATGCTGCTGATGAGAAGGTTTCGATGTTGATGGTGGGTTTCTTTCGGGCTGTGAGATGAAGAGATCGGGAAGTGAGGCTGTTCTATGGGGGAAGAATAACTAGTAAAAGGGGTGTTGGTTTTGGGGGGAAAGGCCGGTGAGTAGGGAAAGAAAAGGCTTTGGCTGGTGAGAGAGGAGAAGGTTTGTGTGGCTTTTTAGGAGAGTCCTGCAAGGGAAGGAGAGCTCTGGTTTTTTCAAAGGGAGGGGCAGCTGATTGGTTTCGGGAGGAAAAAAATTTCAAAAAAGATTGGGGCAGTAGCTATGTGTGTTTAGGGTTTTTTTTTTCGTTTGTTCCCCCCTAATTGTTTGTGCAAAATCACTCCCTTGTCAAGTTTTTTTTCTTTCTTTTGTGTGTGTTGTGACCTGGAAAATCAATGATTGTAAAATTAACGCGTTAAAAGTTGAACACATTCAAAATATGTTTGAAAATTTAAATTCTTCTGAGATGACGTTGAAATGCTAAAAACGATGCAAATATATCAAAAATGCATTTTTTTAGGGTTTTCATTGTTTTTTTTTTACTATTTTTGGTTTTTTTTTTTAAATTTATCAAAACATCGGGTCAGAAATTGGGTAGCAACAAATGCCCCTCTTTACAATGCTTACGAAGCAAAAATTCCTTAATGTTTTGCATAGTAAGCTTCTAAAGAAAACCAAAGGTCTTCCTGGCTTGTTGAGTGATCCACTCATTTCAAAACTTTGTCTTTTTCGATATAAAGATGTGTGTGTGGTCTCATTGTAATGGGTGACCTACCTAGAAAAAATGATGGTCTCATTGTGATGGGTGACCTACCCAAGTGGAAAAAATGATAGTCTCATTATGATGGGTGACCTACCTAAAGAAAAAAAATGATGGTCTCATTGTGATGGGTGACCTACCTAGAAAATATGATGGAAGATGATGGTCTTAGTATGATGGGTGACCTACCTAGATGGAAGATGATGGTCTTATTATGATGGGTGACCTATAAAAATATGAAGTGGTCTCATTGTAATGGGTGACCTGCTCAGATGAAAGATGAAATGTGGTCTCTTTATAATGGGCGATCTACTCAAATGATAGAATGTGACTTACATGGCAAAAAGACTTGGTTGGAGAAGTCCTAACAGGATAAAGCTGATAAACTTGGCACTTCCTGGTCGTAGGGTTGACTTAAAGACTCCTCTTGATGACATGGTTAATCTCCTTATTTCTTTAAGATTTTTCTAATGGTAGGGTTCATCTCATTCTTTTCTCGATCCAAGATCAAAATTCATGATTCTTTGTTATTATCAACTCAATGATTCTCTCTCTTTTTTTCTTTTCTTTTTCACAATCTTGCTGGACTTCATTGAGGATTTTCCTGCACAAATCACAAATATATGCAATGCTTTGAGGTTAGATGACATGCATGCTAACACGACCAAATGATTGATATCTTCTCCCAAGTGCAGGAGTGTCGAAGTAATAAATAACCTGGCAAGACCGGGGTCGAACTATATGGAGGTTAACTATATAAATTATAAACAACAACAACAACAACGATGATGATGATGAGGTAAAAAGGACTTTGAGATGTAAGATTAATGTGAAGATTAAACAATGATAAAAATAGTTGTCAAGGTTAGAAGATTCACTAATGGTATTTCAAATAAGTATACTATAACCTCTTTTTATTACTCAACTGAAAACCACACATAAAGGATGTTCCATTCGGATGATTTGTCATTAATAGCTCATTATAAATTATTAACATGATCATATTAATTATCTTATTTAAGTAACACCAAACTTTTAAATATTGTCCAGAATTCATGATACTAACTTGTGTTAACAACAAATCAAGTTCCTTTCATAGCACAAGTGTATGTTATACCATATGGTTGGCTATGAAAGTGCCAAGCATTTGTTGTACCAAGTGTTATACAACACAAATTTAGATTAACCATTTAATAAGCAAGGTATTAAGAATTAGTAAGATAAAAAGATAAGACATGTTAATAACAAATTTTTTTGGATATAAACATTGAAGTCCATGTTGAGCTTATATTATACATATTTTAACACCATTAGTGAAACCTTTTCACCTTGACATAATAAACTTAGCTAAACATAATGAAAAAGATAAACATAAATAAACAACATAAGAACATAAGTATAGTAAAGGAAATGAAAAACATAAACACGAGATTAAGGAAAATATAACATGAAATAAAACTTAAACATTACAAAAATATAAAGAAAGAAATAAAGAAAATGGTCTTGATATAAACAACCAAGATACCTATATGCATGGCAAATGCCTCCTTTTATAGGCCAAAATTTGGAACTATTAATTTGATGACTAATTGTTGAGTGGGTGACCACATCTTGACTTGGTGACAATCCTTATCTTCTTGTTTGAACAAAATATCATTGCTAACGTCAGAATTTATATCATAAAAGTTCTAGGAAATTGTCTCAACTTTCTAACAAAAAAAGAATCAGTGCATTTTGACTTCTAGAACTCAAGATATGGGCTGAACACTGAACAATGTCTAGGTTGTAGGACAGATTCAGACTTCTCCTTTGTTGCTGTAATTGGAACTTGAAAATGGCCTTTTTGAATCTTTCACTCTGTATGAAAGTTTTAGGCCTATGTCTTAGCTTTGCATCCATATAAAGTAGACCTAAATCCAAGTTCTACAACTCCAGTTATGACCCAATGACTGAACAGTGTTCTAGTTTGGACTGAATCAACATCTCTTTTGTAAGCTTAGCCCTCTATTTGTCTTCTCAATTTCAGTAGTTAAACTCATCAATCAATCCCTTGATTTATATGATAGACCTACATTTAAGATAAACATTTCCCATAAATTAAAGGTATCTTATATTATTAGATATGTTATTATAAAACATGCTCTAGTTTAGGAGTTATTGATACTTCAATTGCAAAATGATGATATAAAACCTTGATAAAAATGCACTTTTAAGTACTAATCATATGCATCCTTACCTAATTTGAAATATAGGTCTCCCCTCTTTCATGTTCTATCATCATAGGGTGCCTTTGTTTGCATTTCAAAGCCTTTTTTGTTCTTTTGATTAACCAGCTCATCCATGTGTTAGCCTTTAACTCAACTGTAAGCGCAATGCCTTTCCTAGGCTGTGCAAAACAATTACTGCTTTCATTGCTTATCAAGCTAGATAATGCCCCCAAGTATGGTGTTGCTTGATTCTATGAAGGAGCGTAACAAATCATTCATCTCCTTGATTCTAATTAGTTATGTGCATCTTGTTAACACCCTTTAAGAGGTTTTTTCAGTGTCGTCCTCATCTGAGATTGTTAATTAGCCATGAACTTGCCTTTGAAACAATACTCTTCAAGTATATGTTATCATTAGCCTTCTTGGAAATCATCCAACCGTCCAGGCATGCATCTCATAGCTTGTAGTGAAGGACTCATCGTTGTATGCTCAGTGTTTCTTAATAAGATCTTCCCAACCCATCTAATCAGATCATGAAAAGAAATGCATTGGAATTATTAATGATGTTTACTTTATCACCCATATTCATGCGGTGAAGTGCACCTTTGAGCTTTAAAACAGATGGTCCTATAGTCGATTTTGGTGGGTGTATCCTTCCAACATTCATTCAAAGTCATAGACATGTTGGAGATGATAAACCAAGATGCAGATATGAAGATATCCTTTAAGTGCAACACTGCTCATGAATTGCTGCTGAAATTCACTTAGATCATGGATTGTCTTTGAACAACATTACCCCTAATAATATATGAATGTGCTTGTTCATTGATTATCTTTCTTTGAACACAATTTTCCTCAGTTCATTGATTTATCTTCTAATCATCTTTGCCTCCAGCTAATCTGAATACTGCATTTTTTCTTCTCATGGTCCACTTATTGCCCCCAGGTGGTCAACTTTTTAAGGAGTGTTGAGAAGTGTTCATGTCATTTCTGTTAAGGATTTTGCAAACTCAATCCATGTTTTGTTTGACAACATTTCTTACTTTGGAATCAAATCTCATATTTCAAAGGTCATGTCTATTCAAGTCTAATTGTTTAAATTAAATCAAAGAGATGTCAATTTTTTAAAGTATTTTTGAAAATCAAGCTTATTGGTCAAAGATCCAACACACGCTATTCAATATACTCATTTGATTGTCTTGTATTTTAAAAACAGAAATGACCCGTTGTAAGATTAAAATGGTTTTTCCTATGGTTCTTTGTGTTAATTTTAATCTTTGATTTTAGGTGTGTCATTTGATGGTCTATGAACAAGGTGACCTTTTATGGATTTTTTTTTTAAAAAAAAAAACAGGATGTTTAAGTCAAAACTTGAGGCTTTATCAAGAAATATTGTTTGTTTTTCTTAGCACCAATTTTATCAGCATGCATAATAATCAGTAGCTTGATGAAGTTATGACCCTTATGGAACAACTCTTCTAGTTTTGAGATCGCCATTTATTGGTTCAGATTGCTGACTTGATTAAAAAGGGCTTTTTAAAGCACATAATGCAGCCTATGGTTCATGGCTCTGAAAGAAATGGAAATTCACAGACTCAAAAGGTGTTTGAGGGTTTTAAAGACCTAGGATCAACATCAACTATTCATCAACTCTCTCTCTCTCTTGTTGTCATTATAGAGAAAGTGACATATATCCTTGTTAATCTTAAAGATCAAAATTCTCTTAACATAGGTCATAGTGCAAATCCAACTTTTTCTTCAATGAATAACCAATATAATCTTTTTGAAGACATTAGAGGCTTTATCATAGACACCAAAAGACATGAAGCTTGATTTTTTTTTGTGCTGACTTTTAGCATTTTCTATATCTTTTCTCAATTGAAATTTTTTTTCTCTTCCTAGACTTGATAGGCGTTCTCCTATCTTTATCCTTGACTTGCCTTTAAGTGTTGGTAATTTCCACTTTTTTTTCCTTTTTTTAGCCTTTCTCAAAGATTTCTTACATGCCTTCAGTCTATGCATCCTTTCTTTTAGCCCTATCTCAATCATTGGACTTTTGTTCTAAGCCTTTATCCATTAATCATATCAGTGTCTTCAAAATACCTATCATTTGCCCCCAGTGTAGGGTGTGATCCTAGTCAAGGTTTCTTGAAAGAAATATTCTATTAGGCTCAAAATGGGTTTGCAAAGGATAAATATGTTTAGAAAGTGAAGGGATGAATAAAGATAGCCTTTTTCTCATTTCAAGCCAGGTTAGTTAGAATCAATAAATTTTGACCTCCTCTAGTGTAATAATTTGGACTTGTAAGAATCATGATTCACGAGTCTATAACTACCAAATCCACTACGTGTCATTATGCATATTGCAAAAACTTAGTTACATGATGTGTGATTCCATTTTATAGAGGGCTCAAAATTTGTTTGGTCACCTCATGTCATTTTAACAAATATTGAGTAATTTCTATAATCAAAACACTTTTAATCTTCAGGATTGACTAGAATTAATTTTGCATGTTGGAGTTTGATCAAAATATTTTGTCAAAATACCATTTTGAAAAAAGCATCTCTTGATTTCAAAACAACAAGAAGAAAAAGAAAATACATGTTTCGTTCAAGGATGAGATGTGACCCTAAAACAAAATGGAAAATGGCAAAAATCCATAACAAAAATGATTGACAGTTTAACACCCTTCTTTGATCAACTACTCTAGCAATATCTCTATTTTGCCAAGAAATTTTGATCACCTTCAGAGTCATCTCCTAATTCATCTCTCTTCTTTGTTATGAAATTCATGACAGAACCTTCAATATTTCCCCTATCCATTACTTGTTCAATGCTTTCGGCGATCTTCACAACATCATGTCAATCTTCCAATGTTATGGTTGTTGTTTTAGGATTGTTAGAAACCTTCCAACAGCTAGGTAATCTTGGCAGTGCCAAAAAACATGTTGCATCACCATTACCGACGTGTGGAATCTCACATTGTCAAAACTAGAAGAGAACTTGATGAATCTAAAACTCTTTTGTCTTAATCTTTGATTGCTCACTGATAGTGCAACAAATAAACTCCTACAGGGGGAGTTCTCCTCTATTGAAGTTTTAGTCTTCTTCTTCTTTTTCAACCCAGGTTTGTTTTTCAAAAAACAGACACTAGTAGGAGAAAATTATAGACGATCTGAAGCTACTGCATCCCTTATTGGATTTCCCAATTATAGAGCCGTAAACAGTTTCTATGGGGAGAGCTTTGCTACATAGAAGTTGGACGACTGCTCATGTTTTCAGATCGGGTCTGACTCTTTTTCCTACTATAGTGTTTCAGTGCTAAAATTAGTGGGGTTAATTTTTGTATCTTTTAAAACTACTACATCCCCTCTTGCATTCCCAACTTATAGAGCCACAAACAAATCTCTTTAGAGAGAGCTTTGCCACGTCGAAGTTCTGTGTCTAATCATGTTGAACTGGAATTGAGCTCACAGTAGGGGTAACTTCAAAGAAGGCTAATGCACCATGCGTAGAAGGCTAGTAGCTATTAGGTGCCATTGGAAGATGTAGAGGCTATGAACAACTAATAGTGCAATTGACCAAGAACAAAGGTTGTCATTAGTTGATGACTGAAGGCATTGTTGTTGTTGTTCATGAATGAAAAGGAGAGGTGCAGCTTCAATGGGACATGGACAAACAGTATTCCCACATAAAAATATACAGACATTCCCTTTCTGTTTGATGTTCAACACTTGTTCAAGCAGATATAAGTCTAGCTACTTCACCTTTGATGCTCTCAACTTTCTTTTGACAATGAGCCTCTCTCTGACCCCTTTCTTCATTTCCCATCATCCCTTTTCAATCAGGTGTAGCAAAACTTATTTAGGGGACCTTACTTTCAACTTGGTACATGCATGATAAATGTATGACATGTAATCTATATGGTCATAACTCTTGCATGATGAAACCATAATTTTTATTCTTGCTCCAACTATATAATAGAAATTTCTTGAGTGATGACCATTATATCCCCCGTAAGTCCTGAATTCAAGATGCTTCAAGAAGGGCTTGCTCAGATACAAAACAATGTGTACGAAGCATACATCCTAAAGGCAGGTTCTAATCTTTTTACGTGAGACAAAAGGCAGGTTTACTATTTGGTCTCTAAAAAAGGATCTCTCATTGTCCTAGTGATCACCCTCCTAAAGGCAATATAGGGGCTTAGGAAGCAATGATATGGCACGTATACCAACTGTTACTAGTCTAAGCACTCGACGAAGAGTTGGGGATTATACAAACTTAAACCTTGACTAAAAGTCATAAGGTAAGCTGCTAGTCCCCCACCCTAACCTAAAGCTTGTGTGTTTTCAAAAATTAAAACATGTGATGCATGAAATAATTCTGTAAAATGCATAGATGAAACAAAAATAAAATAAAACAAAACACAAAAAACTTCAACATATCAAAACACAAAGCTTAATCCATTAATGTTGAAAACAGTACCTTTTCTAGTGGAGTCGCCATTCTATCCCACGACCCTCCGCGACGTCGATGATGATTTTTCATTCATTTGTTTGATTTGGGTCTTGGGAGTCACCACTTAGTATTTGATTGAGGGTTACTAGGAAACCCGATGTCATAACCAAATTCTAGGTTATTCCCTAAAAATCAATTCATTTTTTTAAAATAAAATTAAAATATAAAATAAAGGTTGGCAACATGGAGAAAGTAGACTAGGAAATCAAGCTATAATTTTGGAAAAAATTCAAGGCCTAATTGTACTCCAATATTGCAAAAAATGAAGAAAAAAAATGCAAATTCAAGGACAAAATAAATTATTATTGGACGAATTTGCATAAATATTAAGTCCAATGACATAATTAAATTTTTAATAGGCCAATTTGATTTAATTATGGGCCAAATTGAATTTTAATTATGTTTAAGAATTAATTTGGGTCCAATTAAAGGATTTAATTAAGTGCAAGGACTTAATTATACTTTAAATTGGTCAAATTAATTTTATTTGGGGCTTAATTGGTGAAAAATTAAGATTGAAAAATTAAGAAATCAAATTTAATTTTTAACAGGTTAATTGATTGAAATCATGGGCAAAATTGTAAGAAAATTGAAGTTTTGGGGTCAATTAGGTGTTAAATTGAAAAAATTCACAGCTAAGGACCAATCTGCAATTTTGCGTTTGAATAGGGATTTTGCTGAAGTTCAATGTAGTCCTCTGTCTTTCAATTTATTTTAATTGAACCCCTAATTGACCATAAACTTGGGAATTAACGGCGCCATTTTGAGTATTAAAAAAAAAATGAAGACTATACGACGCATCATCTAGTCACTGTTCATTGTCTTCTTCTTTTACCCAAAAGAAACTGCATGGGTACCTACTTTACAGGTGTATTTAATGTATCTAAAGTCCACCAAATTTAACTAAACTTGCACGAAAATGATCCTTTGCAGTTTCTTTACAGCGCCATGTGAATAAATTAGTTTGAATGACAATCCATTGGTGTTAGCGCCGGCCTAAACATGCCAACTCAGACAACTTTTTCTGCAAATTTGATTGTGCACCATGCCTACTTTGAGCCAACGGTTAGGATCCTTCCCAACTGAATCAAGGGCTGCAATTTTGCCCTGATGTAGATGAAATTACCCTCTTCCATCGCCTATAAATAGAGGTTGAGTTGATGGCCTGAGAGAGGAGAAATTGTGGTCCAAATATTAGAAAAAACGAGCCTCTTCCCAGTTTTTTTTTTCTGCAATGTCTCTATCTCTTCACTCTTTCTCTCCACCGTGCTCTCAGCGACTCCACTATTTTCAATGCTGGCTTTACCGCCACCCTCTCCACCACACTTATCCCTCTCCACCGACTACTTCTCCTTTTTCCTCCACAGCGGTAACAGCCCACCGGCACCGCCATTTTCATTTCCTTTGTTCTCCATTATTGGCAGCAGTAACACCAACTCCTCCATAGATGCCGCTTCCAGCTTTAGGGCGATCGCCCAGACCAGCTGCTCCTCCCAAGCCTAGGTGGCCTCCTTTTTTTCTCTCCTTCTCTTCCTCCTCATTCCCCCCCATTTGCATCACCCTGTATGCATAACGAGAATTCTCAAAAATCATTTTTAAAAAAAATTACGGTTTTCTCAAATATTTTTTATCCATTTTGTATAATATCAGGTTGTATATTTACATTGTAAAATACCAATCCGGTATTAAAATACCCAGTTTTCTCTGAAATATTTTAAAAAATCAAAACATTTTCAAAAAAATTTAAATCAATTTTCCTTTTCAAAAACAAAAAAATATTTTGTTTCATGCATACGACTAAATCCTAAAAATTTTCCAAGCATATTTTCATTAAAAGATTGCATCTTTCTCGTGTTTTGAAAATTTCAAAAATAGATATCATAACTAGTTTATGATTATCCATTAGGACTTGGCCAAAATATCAAAAACCTTTTTCCAACGTTTTTCCCTAGGGTCCAGACGTAGACTTTAATATCTATGGGGTGTAAAATTACACGATAAAGTACACCCTCAGGTATTAAAAATACAAGGTGTAAAAATACGATGCTAAAAATCAGATTTTAGAATGGCTAGGATTTAACCTGATAAGGTAGAGACTCTCTCATGAAAAGAGATTTGCGTTGAGCCTCAGAAAAAACCAACGAATAGAAACCTGACTTAGAAAAACAATCAAACAATAATGCAGCTTACCTTAGGTAAGGTGCACTAAGGGTGATGCGTCTTCCCCTTGCACAACCAGTCCCTTACTCAGACTCTCGCAAACCATATGTTCCTAGTGATCATAATACTAGGTGGTGACTCCTAAACATTAATCATAGTTTTATGATTATATCAAAAACTCTTTCCAACACATAACACCTTGCACAGGAGGCATGAACGTAGCCGTCGCCAGACAATGTTGCCCCATGATAGGATGTCGACTCCACTGGGGAAAGCCATGTCTGCTCAGACTGAGCTTTGATTGTTTGCCTTTTTATTGGTCTTTAATTTTAGCTCGTATTTTTACTGCTTTAGTATGCATTTTAATTTTGCGAATAAACCTAATTCTAGGTTAGGTGGGGAGTAGTGGTCTGCCTCATGACTTTCAGTTGGGGTTTAGATTCGTGAAACATCCAACTATAAGCTGAGTGTTTACTCGGTAATGGCGGTCACACTGTGCCCCAACCATTTCTTGTAAACCCTTATATTGCCTTCACGCAAGGTGGTCTCTAGGCAGTTCATAGACCTTTTCGAGACCAGGTAGAAAGCTTACCCATCATGTAATGACCTAGAACCTTTCGTTGGAGCATGAACTCCCTTGATATTCATTATGCATGGGTTTTTGTTATTCATACCCAATGTGAATGTACATATATTTGCATTCGTACACATACCTCAATCCATTATAAATAACATACATCTTCCATTAGGTTGAAATATAGGTCCCTAAAGAGCCTACAACACCTGACTTTGAGTAAGAAACATGGAGGATGAAGAGCGTGCTCACCGTGACGCCCATTTCCAAGAAGAGTTAGAGTCTCTAAAAGCAAGCGTGGCTCGCCTACTAGCTTACTCGAGTAAACACTTAGAAATGCCTCTGGTGAAGGTCCTTCCAATTAGCCAGCTATTTTTGTTTAGCCTCCGGGAACAACTCAACCTGAGGAAACAATGAGTGAACATGGTCAAGAACCTCCATATAATCTAGCATTTGTTAACTCAATGCCACCTGCACCAGCCCTTGCAATCATAGATCCATTTGCTAATGAGTCCCATAAGATGAAGTCATCCAATGGCATTGATCAAGATAAGATAGCGATGTTGGAAGCCCGGATTATAGCCATTGAAGGGGTAAACTTGTACGATCCAGTACGGGCATCAGAAATATGTCTAGTCCCAAATGTGGTAGTCCCGAAAAAGTTATGTGTTCCTGAATTCATCAAATACATGACTCATCTCAAGTCTTACTGCAACAAAATGGCAAAAGTAGTACATGATGAAAAACTACTGATGCACTTTTTCCAGGATAGCTTGAGTGGGGCGACATTAAGCTGGTATATGAGATTGGACAATACAAAGATCCAAAAATGGAAAGACTTGGTGGATGCTTTTATTATGCAATATAGGTACATATGGGCATTGCTCCTAATAGAACCAATCTGTCCAATATAGAGAAAAGGGACAAGGAGAGCACAAGGAAATATGCTCAAAGGTGGAGAGACCTAACTGCTCAAGTACATCCTCCACTCCTAGATAAAAAGATGGTCACTCTGTTTGCCAACACGCTCAAGGACCTATACTATGAGCATTGATGGGTAGTTTAGCCCTTCAATTTATAGATGTTATGGCAGTAGCTGAGCACATAGAACAAGGAGTAAAGAGTAGTAGAATCTCTACACTTGTGGAGAAAAGGGGCTTCGAAGGTAAAAAGAAAGAGGCTGACCATGTTGAGGGTAGGAAGAACCCATTCTAAAAATACCACACTCCATCTTAAATGTAGGCCTATCACATAAATGAAAGGATTGATTGATGAGTTTAAGTACTAAAATTGAAAGGACAAAGAGAGGGCTAAACTTATTAAAGAGAGGACAAAGTAATTAGGTCATATTTGGATATGTAGATCTTGGATTTAGGTTTGCTTTTATATGGATGGAAAGATAAGAAATAGGCCTAAAACTTTCATGTGGAGTCCAAGATTTAAAGAGGTTGTTTTCAAGTCCAAATTATAGCAACAACGGAGAAGTCCGAATCTATCCTGCAGCCTAGACAATGTTCAGTGTTCAGCCCATATCTCGAGTTATAGAAGTCCAAATGATCTTAACTTTTTTTTCCTGGAAAGATAATACAATTTCCTATAACTTTCATGCGCACAGTTGATTCTAGTTATGATGTTAGCAATGACGTTTTGTTCAGACAAGAAGATAAGGATTTTCACTAAGTCAAGAGTTGGCCACCCACTCAACAATTAGTCATCAAATCAATAGTTCCAAATTTTGGCCTATAAAAGAAGGCTTTTGCCATGCATTTAAGAGCTTTGTTGTTCAGATCAAGAACTTGCTCTTGCTCTCTCTCTTTATATTTTTTTTTTATAATTCTTAAGTTTTGCTTTCATTAATATCTTGTTTATGCTTTTCATTTCCTTTCCTTTACATAGTTAACTTGTATCTTATTTATGTTTCTCTTCTTCATTATGTTTAGCTAAGTTTATTATGTCAAGGTGAAAAAGTTACACTAATGGTGTAAGAATAAGTATAGTTTAAACTCAACATGGACCTTAATGTTTAATATTAACATGTCTTATCTTTTTATCTTACTAATTCTTAATACCTTGCTTGTTAAATGGTTAATCTAGATTTGTGTTGTATAACACTTGGTACAATAAATGCTTGGCACTCTCATAGCTCAACCGTATGGTATAACCTACACATGTGCTATGAAAATAACTTAATTTGTTGTTAACATAAGTTAGCATCATGAATTCCTCACAATATTTAAAATTTTGGTGTTACTTAAATAAGATAATTAATATGATCATGTTAACAATTTATAATGAGCTATTAATGACAAATCATCTTATTGGAACCTCCTTTGTATGTGGTTTCCAGTTGAATAATAAGAGTTTATACTATACTTGTTTGAAATACCATTAATTGATCCTCTAACCTTGACATTTGTTTTTATCATTGTTTAATCCTTACATTAATCTTTCATCCCAAAGTTCTCATCAACTTCATCATCATTGTTGTTGTTGTTGTTGTATTCTTGTTATCTATAATTTATACAATTAACCTCCCTGTGGTTTGACCCAGGTCTTGCCGGGTTATTTATTACTTTGACACTCCTACACTTGGAAGAAGACATCAATCTTTTGGTCGTGTCATGAGGCCACCACTCCACCTTGTCACGGCACCGGGTGAGACGTCCAATGGGGGTGTCGCTTGTAGGACACGGCTTCTCTGTTTTCTCATCATGAGGCGGGTGGCATCTGGTTTTGGCTCTAACAGAGCACGTGGGAGGGAGAGGAAGAAATAAGGGGAAGAAAAAAAAAAATCTTATTTTCTCCTGTTGCACATCCAGGGGAAGAAGAAGAAGAAATAGTGCCGCCTCAAAACGACATCGTTTCATTTTATTCTCTCTCTTTTTTTTTTGGAAAATGCATAAAACGGTGTCGTTTTGTCCAAAACATGTTTCATTTAAATGGAAACTGGCGCCAAAATGCGTCAGATTTCAAATCAGTCCTTCAATTAGCGTGCTTTTCAGTTTAGTTATTGGTTTTAGATTTCTTCAATCAAGTCCCTAATTAGCCATCAAACTTTAATATTTATGTAATTAAGCCCCTGATTTGACCAAATCAACTCTCTAAAATTATAATTTGACCCCAGAACTTTAATTTCTTCCAATTAAAACCCAAATTGACTTAAAAAACATTTTTTTTTCTTGAAATCAACCCTCCATAAATTTAATTAAACCTTCAATAAAATTTAATTGAGTCCATCAACATCTGATTTTGTACTTCCTCCAATAAAATTTTCTTTATCAATAGTGCTCTCACCAGTCAATGATGTACTGTCAAATTTCAATCTTTATTTTTTTTATTTTTATTATTATTTTTTTGAACCTCCTCAACTACTTCTTGGCCATTTTCTAGGCGCTCTGGCGTCCTTTTTTCATTGCTATATTTTTTCAATACAGACACACACACACACACATATATATATTATTTAATTTTTTTTGTATTTTCTCTTTTCTTATGTGGGGACCTAAAAATGGGTTACAACAACCCTGATTAATAGTCATAGAACAGATCGCTAGTTCCTCACCTAACCTAGAAGCTTGTGTGTGCTTTCAAAAATTAAAACAAGTGGTGCATGAGACAATTCTATTAAATGCATCAATACAAGAACATTAAAAAAAGAGATAAAATTACAAAAACTTAAACACATCAAATACACAAAGCTTAGTCCAATATTGTCAAAAACAGTACCTTCCTTGATGGAGTTGCCATTTTGTCACACGTCACCTGCGTGATGTCCATTGGTGATTTTTTATTCGTTTGTTTGCTTGATTTTTTCTTAAGAGTCGCCACCTAGTATTTCATTGAGAGTTACTAGGAAACCCGAATGTACTGGTCTTGTCAGAGATTTGCGGGTAAGGGACTGGTTGTGGTTAGGGAAGGTATTAGCCCCCTTAACGCACTCTACTTGAGGTAAGCTGCTTCGTGGCTTTAATGTGTTAAGGAAGTTTTAAAAATTTTATCTTTTCATCAGATATTAGAAATAAGACTTACGTGTAAGTTCATAATCCTTAACCATGAGCAAATCAAAATATTAAATTCTTCTTTATTCTTTACAATTTTATATATATAAAAAAAACAACCATAAAACATACAAACAACACATTCACTTTCACTATATTTTTCTTTTTTCTTTGTTTTTTTTTTTACATCCACACTAGAAATGATAAAAATTAAAAAAAAAACTAAACAAAAATTACATTAAAAAATTTAAAAATTACAAAATATCTAACAACAATCTAGGAAAACTACTCGGAAGTCTTCTGGACCAAAAAACAGTGGCGACGCGTCTTCTCCATACACCACCGCCACTAGCAACATGTGGATTCACGGGTTGCCGCGAAAGCAACCGGGAAACAGGACAGTCAAGATTGGCTTCTTCTCCTCTTCCCTTTTGCACTGGTAGTGACACCGTGACCTGCAAAACACCAAAAACATAATAACACAGTTGATTCTCTCCTTCTTAGATCTATTTCTTCCTCTTTTGGATCTGTTTCTCTCTCCTTCTTCTTTAGATAGCAGATCCGCTGTGAGGGGGAGGCCGTTGTGCTTAGGCTACTATTGAAGGAAGAAAGCGGACCGATTTGGGATCTGTGGGCGCCACTATGCTAGACTGTTATCGGTCGATTATGGTGGAGGCCGGTGGCGGTGCTGAGGCGAAAATATCACTGGGGAAGGCTGGTACGTGGTTCAGGTGTTGCTTCTCTGTCTCTGGCAGTGGAAGGGTTGAGGGAAACCTGAGAAAGAAGATGGACGATGGAGAGGGGAAAGAGAGGCTGGAGTTGTTTAGTTTTTAAGGAGAAGGGAGGTGACCGACCTTTATTAAATAGGGAAGAGAGGCTAATGGGGGGGAAGGAAAATGTTAGATCCGGGGAAGGGAAGTCGATGGGTCTAAAAAAGGATAGGTCTGGTTAGGTGAGGGAGCAGTCGGTTCAGGTTTGTGTTTGGATGAGAGGGGTGAGTGGCGGCTTCTGTTATTTCTTTTTGGCCAAATGGGGGGTGGTCGGTTTGCTTGAAAGAGATGGGTTTAGGGTTAGGTTTTTTTTTTTGTGTTTTCTCCCAAATGTGCAAAATTGCCCCCTCCTTTTGTGTGAGTTGTGGACCTATATTTATAGGTAAAATTTTACTTGGGCCTCAAAATTGGTCCCTCAACCTTCCTTTTTTTGTAAATTATGATTTTTCTTGTATTTTTTAAAAATAAGCAATATCAACATCGACTCAATAAGGAAAATCAATACTTTTAAAAATGACGCGTGAAAAGTCGAACGTGTTCAAAAGACATTTGAAAAATTAAATTCTTTTGAGACGATGCTAAAAATGCTAAAAACGATACAAATATATTTAAAAACATATTTTTTTGGATTTTTTGAAAATTTTATCAAAAATATGGGTAAACAATTAAGTAGCAATAAGAACCAACATCTATGTGTAGTTGGGCTAACCTAAGATCCCTTGTGGCTATCCCTTTTAACCAGAATCAAAATCTGTATGGTTGGTCTACCTAGGATCCCATCTGACGATCCCCTTTAACGAGAACCAAACTATGGTTGGGCTACCTAGGATCCCATCTAGCGATCCCCTTTAACTAGAATCAAACTCTGTATGGTTGGGATACCTTAAGATCTCATCCGGCGATCCCCTTTAACCAGAACCAAAATCCGCGTGGTTGGGCTAACCTAAGATCCCATCTGGCGATCTACTTTAACCAGAATCAACATTTGTGTGTGGTTGGGCTAACCTGAGATCCCTTTTGGCGATCCTCTTTAACCAGAACCAAAATCTATGTTCTTCTTGTTGGCAAGGTTTGAACTTGCATCCTTTTTCTTCTTTTTCTTCTTCTTCTCTTCTTTTTTTGATAATTTCCTAATGGTAGGGTTCTCATTTTTCATCTTGATGATAAGGTTAAATCAAACTTTTCACTTGATGCTTTCTTTCTTTCTTTTATTTTTGTTATTTTGCAGGACTGACATATGTTTTTCCTAATTGCAGGGTTGACATTTGTCTTTCCTGATGATTGAAATTAACTAGATTTTTCTCGATGACAAGGTTGGAAAACTTGGTGCTTCCTGATTACAGGGTTGACTTGAAGACTCCTCATGATGACAAGGTTGATATTCACATTTCTTTGAGATTTTCCTGACAATAAGGTTTATCTCATCTTCTTCCCGTTCTAGGGTCACAGCCATGATTCTCTGTTATTATCAGCTTAATGATTCTTTTCGCTTTTTTTTTCAGTCTTGCTGGACTTTTTTGAGGATTTTCCTATAACGAATAAAAAATATGTGTACAATGCTTTGAGGTTAGATGACATGCATGCATCCTTACCTGATTTGAAATATAGGTCCCCCCTATTTTATGTTCCATTGTCATAGGATGCCTTTGTTTGGTATCCAAAAGCCTTCTTTGCTCTTTCCATGTACTGGCTCGTTCTTATGCTAGTTATACACTCCACTATAAATGTAGCACCTATCCTAGGTTGTCTTCAATGATTATTGATTTCACTGTTTATCAAGCTTGACAATGCCCTCAAGTGTGGTGTTGCTTGATTCATCATGAAGGAGTTTAACAAATCATTTCATCTCTTGAATTCTTTCGAGAATCATTCTTTGATTAGTTGTGTGCATCCTACCAGCACTCATCAAGAGATTTTCTGGTGTTGTCCTCATCTTAGATTGCTAACCAACCATTGATTTGCCTCCAATGCTCGTTCATCTTATTATCTTCCTTTCAACACCACTGTCCTCAGTTCCACTAATTCATCATTTAATCATTTTTTTATTGCCCCCTAGCTGATCTGAATATTGCTTGTTTTTCCTTCTCAAGGTCCATTGTATTGCCCCCGGTTGCTCAACTTTTCAAGAATTGTCAAGAAGTATTAATGTCACTTCTGTCAAGGACTTTGTAAACTCAATCGGTGCTCTTTTTATTTGACAATCTTTCTTGCTCGGGAATCAACTCTCATATTTCAAAGATCATGTATATTCCAAAGTCTAATTGTTGAAATGGAATAAGAGAGATGTCAGTTTTGTAAAGGTATTTTTTTTAAATTCAAGCTTCTTTGGTCAAAGACCCAACACACGCCATTCAATACATGTAGTCCTTTGATTATTTTATATTTGGAAAACATAAATTTACCCGTTGAAAGATTAAAATGGTTTTTTTCCATGTTTCTTTGTGTTAATTTTAATCTCTGATCTTGGGTATATCTTTTGATAGTCTGTGATGAGGTGACCTTTTTGTGAAAAACAAGGTGCTAAAGTCAGAACTCAGGCTTTATCAAGAAAGGTTTTTTTTTAGCATTATTTTCTCAGCATGCATAATAACAAGTTTAGCACTATTTTCTCAGCATGCATAATAACAAGTAGCTTAATCTATGAAGCCACAAACCTAATGGAAAAACTCTTTAAGCTTTAAGAGCGTCATTTATTGGTTCAAATTGCTTACTTGATCGAAAAGGGCTTTTAAAGGCACGTAAAGTAGGCTATGGTTTATGGCTATGAAAGAAAGGAATTTTACAAGCTCAATAGGTGTTTGAGGGTTTCAAAAACCTAGGTTCAACATCAATTATTCATCATTTCTCTTTCTCTTGTTGTCTTTGTAGAGAAAGTGGCATATAACCTTATTAGCCTTAAATATCAGAATTCTCATAGGTCATAATGAAAATCCAACTTTTTCTTTGATGAATAATAATCTCAATCATCTGATAACATCAGGGGCTTTATCATGGATGCCAAAAGTCATGTTTCTAGCTTAGTATTGTTTTGTTTTTAATTGACTTTTGACATTTGTTGTGTCTTTCCTCATTTGAAACTTCTTTGTTTTTCTTAGATTCAATAGGCATTCTCCTTCCTTTATCTTTGACCTCCCTTTAAGTGGAGGCAATTTTCATGTTATATATATATATTTCAAATAGCCTTTCTCATAGTTTTCTATCATGCCCCCAGTCTAAGTCTTCTTTCTTTTAGCTCTCTCTCAAACGTTGGACTTTTGTTCTTAGCCTTCATTGATTCACTTTTGTCTTCCCTTATTTGCCCCAGTGTGGGTGTGATCCTGGTCAGGTTTTTTTTTTTGAAAAGAATATTCTATCAGGCTTAAACTGGGATTGCAAATGATATATTTCCAATATTGTGAAAGGATAAAAGAAAGATAGCCTTTTCTCATTTCAAGTAAAGTTGGTGTGAACCGATAAATTTTGACCTTGTTTAGTGTAATGATTTGGACTTACAAGAACCTTGATTTGCGAGGCCATAACTATTGAATACATTACATGTCATTATGCATACTACTAAAACTTAGCTACATGGTGGGTGATTTAGTTTCATGTGTGAGCTCAAAATTTGTTCGAGCACCCCATATCATTTTAACAAGCATCGAGTCATTTCTGCAATCAAAATACTTTTAATCTTTAATGAATGATTAGCCTTAATTGCATGTTAGAGTTCGATCAAAATATTTTGTCAAAATAAACTTTGAAAGAAACATCTCGTTATTTCGAAACAACAAAGAGACAAATAAAAATACATGTTTTGTTAAAGAGATAAGATGTGATCTCAAAATAAAATGCAAAATAGCAAAATTCCATAACAATATGAGTGACAATTCATCACCATTCTTGGATTAGCTTTTCAGGCAATATTTGTTTTTTTTTTCAAGCATTTTCAATCACTTGTCATTTTAAGGATGTTCGGGGTACAATATAGCCAATGACATCACCTTTCACGAACTCAACTTGCCTCTTATTCATCCACCTTCAGAGTCATCTCTCATCATTGTTCTGGAATCCATGGGAGAACCTTCAATCTTTCCCTTTATGCAATTGACAATTTAACACCCTTCTTGGATCAACCTTTCTAGCAATATCTATTTTTGCCAAGCATTTTTTATTATTTGTCATTCTAAGGATGTTGTGGTGACAATATGGTCGGTGACATCTTCTTTCACAAACTCAACTCGATTCTTGAAATTTATGCAACTGTTCA
>JAAWWB010001422.1:0-25002 GCA_018804465.1 Populus tomentosa
CTTACCATATATGTATAGAAATGAATGGATGTTAGCTTTCTAATTCCACTAGAATCACTTGTTTTGACTTTTAGAGCTCAAGCTCTGCACAAAACATCGATTGGTGGTCAAATCTGCTAATTATCTTCAATTTACTTCTTTTTGAATCTTACATCCAAAAGTGCCTTCAAAACATAAAATAAAGAATATCAAGACATTTTATATATAAAACATAGGCAAAATACTAGGTAAATATGGGCAAAACTATCAAATAATATGGTTGCATCATTTACTAACACTAGAGTTAGAAATATTAACCTTGTTATTTACTGATGTCAGAGTCATAAATATCAATCATGGTATTTACTGACATCAGAGTTGAAAATATCATTTTCAATATTTAGTGATGTTAGAGTAAAAAATTTTAACCCGATATTTACTAACATTAGATTTAAAATAATATAGGCAAAACATGATAGCATAACACAACAAACCCATTAGTAAGTTAAAATAAAATCAATAATATAGCTTACCTTAAGTAGGATGTTTTAAGGGTGATAGTATCTTCTCTTTAGTGTAACTAGTTGCGTACCAGATAATCTCTAAAGACTAGTTATGGTTTTCTTATGACCATAATACTAGGTGAAGACTCCATAAATAAAATCTTTCTTCTATAAGAACAAGATGCCAAATATCTGTTTTTTCCCCTCTAATTCTTAAAGGTCATCGTGATGTCGGGTGTGATAAAATGACGACTCCACCAGGAACTTTTAAACTAAGCTTTTCTTTTTGTCTTTCTATTACTATCTTATTTGTTGTGTTGTGTTGTTTATTTTCTTGCTTTTATTGTTTTAACACGCATTCATGTTTATATGACCATACATACATTACTTTTGAGAGCACACATCCTAAATTTTAGGATATGTGGGAAAGTAACAGTACCCTAATGGCTTTAACTTGAATAAAACTTGTGAAATTATCCAACTCTTGCTTGATTAGTTACTTGTAAGTGGTTGGTATGTCAATATGATATTATTCAGGGCCTTTATCTTCACATTCCTTGTAAGCCTTACATTGACCTTTCAAGGACGATCATTAAACATGCGAGAAACTTTTTAAGACTAGATATTAATCTACCTCTTGATGCACTTAATGACTAGAACTTATTTATTAGGTTGTACCAAGTATAATCTTAATATGGCAAGCCTAACATATGACATCTTGGATTTCAAGACTATTGGGTGACAAATGGCCTCCACATATGAATTTTACAAGAATATAAGTAGTTATAGTTGACAAAAGAGAATTGTCCTGAATTAGAAGTCATAAGGCTATCACAAGCTTAAACTTAAGCAAGACTGGACAAAGATCCTATCGTTGACATGATAATGACATTAGATTTTTAAAAACCATGAATAACAAAAGTTGTCACCTCGTGAAGGGTGAGTCTATATTTAATATGCATTTTTATATGTACTTTGTATAATTACATGATTTTCATTTAGTAAATTAATATACAAACCCCTCATTAAGTTGCACCTATAATACTCTTTTTTTTAAAAAAAACCTATAATACTCTTTTTTTTTAAAAAAAAAAAACTCAACTGGAAGCCCATCATCCAAAACAAGTTGAAAAATCTTAAACAAGAAATTGTGAGGCTTACTAGTATAGTTAAACAAACTTTAGGATCTAAATTCAGAGAAGTAACATATGCACAATCAGCAATCATAGCTCATTTTGCATTCATGTCCACGACTCCTTTCAATCCAAATAAAGACAAATGAGGCTTCACAGGAATCTCAACAGGTTGCTTTTTGCATATATATACTACAATGAAGGAAACTTAAAAACACAAAGTACTAAAAAAAATGGCTTGAAAAAATTTACTGAACTTGAAAAAAAGAATGAGAGCAATTAAAAGAAATAACTTGTATGATCATATGGAGGTTGCTAGATTTGTTTAGGGCCTAATGTTATCATTTTAAATTTACTAAAATAATATTAATATTTCATGTTAAAGAACCTGTATTAAATATAAAATTCCAACAAAATTTCAATATAATAAACACCACTTTTAATTTAGATCAAATATCCCCGCTAAGAATGTTTAAAACAAATTATCCAAAATCACTTTATAATCTGCCATTTCATTAATTTGAATACATCAATTAAATTAGTCAACAGCTAAGCAGTTTTTTCAACTGCAATAGCGTGGCACCCAATTAATGTCTCTGTCTTTGCCGAATTATAAATTTATGCAGGGAAAGTTTAAACAGCAGAGATAATGATAATGCCATGAAAGAAGAGGGAGCAATTAGTCATAACCACCCACCATTGATTTTCACAAACACCACTTTATAACAACTCCCTACCAAACATGAAATCAAACAAGCACAAAAGCTAATATACAAGCACTATCCAGCATCCCTTGAGTACATGATCATTTGATTAGACAAAAGCTGAAAGAGAACCCAGTTTCCAGCTGCGAATATAAAAAGCTACACGATCTCCCTGGTTCGCAGGCCTATGGACACTTGGTCTTGTTCCCATGGGTGGTCATGTCTGTATAGCATGTTCCACATACTTCTCTGTTCCCTGAGGTCCCAGGAGGCACGCACTTGCACCTTACACAGCAGGTGCCACATGCCCTGGTGCACACATTAGGCCTTGAGTGAAGACTGCACCTCTGCTTGCATAACCCTCCACAGTCTGAAGATCAGAGGAGAAAGAGTTGTCACGTAAACAAGACTGGAAAAGGGTAATCAAACACTGCATATACCATGGATCAAATCAGTTTCTGTATGCAACAAGTTGGAGAAGAAAGGAGTATGGTACACCCTTTAGCTCCTAATCCCTACCTATGTCTTGCATGAGCCTCCTGTTTCCACCTCTCACAACAAGCTGGAAGAACACCCACAGAAGCAGAAACAGACCATTAGCAACAGCATTGGTTAGAAACGTTCAGCCAGAAGTACTGAAAATGAAAGTAAACATGTGAAGTAGGGGATGGTCGTGTCTTGCCTGACCACCATGGAGCATTCCGGTATCTATCTTGAGATCAGATGAAACCTTCATGTTATAATAACATGCAAGAGAAGATCATGGTTAAAGTTAAATCACAGTGCTCCTTAACAAAACCCAAAAACAGAGTAATTAACCCTGTACCTCTGCAAGGCAGAAAACAAAAACCATCAAAGCAAGAAGCGAACGTCCTGCCATGGCTAGCTAGCTGCCACTTTCTTGAAATTAAGCAAATTGTAAAGCGCACGAAGAGTTGCTGGCATTGCCATGCACTTTATAGAGGTCTTGTGGACACTTAAAATGACTAAACTAGTCACTTGTAGGGTTTGTAATTACAATATGACCTGCATGGCTTACGGGGCCATTTCATCGCCGGGCCAGGTAACAGGCAAAGCTCCACGCAAAACAGCTTTAAAGTGAGCAAATCTTGATGGTGATGTTATAAGGCAATCTCTGTAGCTAGAGGGCCCACTGAAGCTGGAAATATCCTAAGTTTTCTTTCTCAACTCAGGGCTCAAAAGTCATGCCTGGTCTCAAGAGACGACAAACAATTAAAGCACTGGTTCATAGGAGATGAAGCTGACCCTGCTAGCTGGGGTGTATAAGGAACTGGCAGGTCCGTACAACTCTAGGAGGAATCATTGGTTTGAACTCTGGATTGGTGATATCAGTGATCCAGCTGGACTCTTTATGGAGGCCAGCTAGCTGGCTTGCATTTGCATCCTTGAAAATCTCAAGACACAACACTTCACGTTTGCAGGTTTATCGTGGGGTCGAGAGTAAAAAGAGGTGGCTCTTTTTTCTTTTCTTTTCTTTTCTTTTCTTGCAATTGGATGTTTACCATGCTAATGTCGTTTTCTTGCAATTATTAGTATCAAAACGATTTCTATCCAACACCCAATTTTAGTTTGGGAATTAAAAATATTAGAATAATGTAAATAAGCATAAAAAAACAAGAAAATAAATTTTATTGTTATAAAAAACTATATTCTATGTACATGAGGTTAAATATACAAATAGTTTCAACATAAATAACCTTTCAAAATTCCACTATCTAGAAAACTAACTCATTTTTTCTTTACAATACAACAATTTAAAGTTAGAACAAATGAACAATAACTTTTTTTCCCTCTTTAATTCCTACCTCAAAATGACTTTCCCCGTCCCTTTTATATTGGAGGCTTGGGAATAAAACGTAGCTCCTAGAATATATCCAGTTTAATAGAATTAATTTATGCCATTTTAAATTGTTAAATGTTGAGTGTTTTTGGTTTAAAAATGAACTTGATGCTTTAAACTTAAATGAAAACCAAAATTAACATCTTTTTCAATGTTTTTGTTTGAATCCTTTGTAATTTGTTTTTCAATGTTTTCATCAACTTTATCTTTTTCTTCAAGATACAATTATGGCTAATTAGTTTGCTTTCGATCGAAAGTTCCACTACTTCTAATGGCTATGGATGATGAACTCAATCTTATTATTAATTATTTCTTGCTAATAAAAAGTTTGGGATATATGTTGGAATAACTTCAGGACTTAATTTTTAACAACTTAGAAAATTAGAAACAATTATTTTTTACGCTTTCTCTCTCTTGCTTCTACTTTGCTCAATTTCACCATTCCTTATAAATTTTTCATATATAGTTTGATGCAAATTATTTGAGATTTTTTTATTAATTATTTTAAATGAATAAGTTTCTTATGCTTCTTTATAATGTAAAACATTTTTCAAGGATGTAGTATTCTTTAACTCTATCATTCTATTAAGGTAAATATCCTCAATACTCTATCCATATATAAAAAACTGATATGTACTCCTATTTTAAGTGGATACAATGAATACATAGTGAATTATTTTAGATATTCTTATACTTTGAGATATTTCCAGGAAGATTTTATCTATATATTTTTTTTAACTCATATGATGTCTTTTTTAACTTCTTATAAAGTATTTTATTATGTATATATTTGACAATTAAAAATTTCTCCCCTTATAAGTTATAAGGTACTCTCGAACTTATTAACTAGATATTTATCTTTTGTTTAAAGTTCAATTTTACCTTTAACAATACAATTTTATTGAGGTAAATAAAAAAAAATAGTTTGTTAAATAATACTATTTTGAATATAAAGTTCACTAAGATATGTCTTGTATTCTCCACCTTTATCATTTTTTATTGTCTTTTATCTATTTTTTTTAAATTATTTCTCAACTTTACTCTTGTAATATTTAAATATTTCAATGGCCTCGTCTTTGCTCTTTAGCAAATATATATAACAATACCTTATGCAATTATTTATAAAAATAATGTAATATTTTTATTCACTTTTAGTTTGTATAATTTTTAAATCACCAATATATAATGAATTAAATACATAGATTTACCAGTTCTTTAAATTATTTGAAATGAAGTCTTTATAAATTTTGATTCTATACCAATGTCATATTCATGCTTTTTCTTAAAATTCATAGTTAGAAATAACTCAACTCTAATTAATCCTTGTAATAAAATTATAATTTACATTTAAAAACCTGTCATACTACATACCATAAGTTTCAAACAAGTAAAAGGATATACATTCTTTTATTATTTTCATCCTTGGTTATAATGCTTATTACATTTATTTAAAGAGGTCATCAGATAAATATTCATTCCCAATATACATTTCACATTTTATGAGTATAAATTATACTTTCAAAGATCATTTTGAACCCTTTTATTCTCAATAATAAGTCCGACACCAAGTTTTTCATAATGTTAGCAATATAAAGCATATTGTTGAAGGTAAGAAGCTTTTTAAAAGGCATCTTCAGTATGACTTTGCAATATCTAGTACTTTTGAAATTGATAAATTCTTTATCTTTAGATGTTTTCTATCTACTTCTTGGTAGGTGTTGAACATCCTCTTTCTAGTAAAGACATACTTTATTACACAAATATCAATATACCACTGCTCTAGATTGTTTATTAGGTTAACCTTAGAGATAATCGTCAATAAGCTCATCTCCGATGCTTCATTTAAGAAGTTCTTAACTTTAATGACATTAGCTTGAATAAACTTTTCTTTATTTTTTAGAGGTGCCTTATTGAAACTTATTTATATAATTTTTGACTTAGTGTCCAATCTTTTTAAAGATAAAACATTTGTTATCAAATTTCTTAGCAATTCCTTTGTTCTTCGCAAAAAGCTTTATTATTATTATTGTTGTAACCCATTTTCGGGTCCCCACAAAAATAAAAAATAAAATAAATAGCCAAAAGAGGTTAGAAAAATAACAGGAGGCAGAAGCGCTCGGAAAACAGTCAGAAAATTGGTCAAGGAATTTAAAAATACAAGGATTGAATTTTTGACAGTATATTCTTGAAGGATGAAAGCCCTATTGAGAAGGAAAATTTGAATTTTGAGGAGAAAAGCCCAAATTTGGATGTTTATGGACTTAATTGGATTTTTATTTGAATTTATAAAGGATTTGATTGCAAGAAAAATTAATTTTTAAGTCAATTTGGGCTTTAATTAAAAGAAATTTAAGTTCTGGGGCCAAAATATATTTTTTAGGATTTTTTTGGGTCAAATCAGGGGCTTAATTGCATAAATATTGAAGTTTAATGGCCAATTAGGGGTTTAATTGTGAAAAACCGAAACCAGGGACCAATTTGAAAAAACCGGGTAAATAGAGGGGGCTGTTTTGCTTTGGATCAGGGGCCTAATTGAAGAAATTAGAAGTTTATTGATCAATTGAGGGCTTAATTGCATAAATCAGAGGCCAAGGACCAAAGTGAAAAACGCGGCCAACTATGGGGGCGGGGACCGAATTTGGAGGGCTGATTTGAAGTTTGGCCATTTAAATGAAACGGCGCATTTTATCCAAAACGACGCCGTTTCATATATATATATATATATAAAAGGAAGACCAGAACGGTGTCGTTTTGAACGACACTGTTCATCTTCCTCCTTCCCCCCGAATTAGCAGCAACAGAAGAAGAAAATTTTCAAACCTTCCCGCCTCTCTCTCCTCGCCCCCACTGAAGCCCCACAAGACCACCGAACGGGTCACTGGCCGACCGGCCGTTGCGTGATTGAAGGCGCACTAGCAAAAGGCACCCCGGTTTCTTTTTTTTCCTTATAAATAAAGAGAGACCGAAGGAGAGAGGAGGACCCGAAGAGAGAGGGAGGAGAAAAAGAACGAACGAAACAGAGGGGAGAGCAGTAACAAACCGAAAACAAAGAAACCGAAACCGAAAACCGAAAACAAACCGAGGCAGAGGAAGCCACTCAGAAAGCCGCAGAAAACAAACGGGGAAAAGAGGAAGAGGAAGAAGTTTCTCGCCGCCGTTAGCAACGACAGCAACACCGCCCGGAGCCACAGTGCACGAGCCACGCCACCGCAGCACCGCCTCCTCCACACCAGGTACATTTTCTTCTCCCCCCCTGTTTTCTTAGTTTTCTGCAGGTATTTTGCCTCCTGCATGCAGGAGGCGGGGGGAAGAAAATTAATTCTTCCCCCCGCTGGGCCGAGGGTGCTGGGCCAGCCCGATGCTGGCCCAGCCTGGCAAGTCTGGGCCGGTCCTGGCCCAGACTGTAGAAGTTTTGGGCCGAGATCGGCCCAATTTCATTTTGGGCCGAAGTCGGCCCGTTTTTTGTAATTATTTTTTTTTGGGCTGAGCCTGGCCCATTTATTTGGGCCGGCCCAGCCCCTTAATATATTAATATATTATAATTATATTATATTATTCTATTATATTATGTGTGTATATTTTTAAAAAAAAAAAAAAATCTGAAATTTTTTTTAAAAAATGTTGTTGTTTTCTTTTCATATATATATATATATATATATATATATATATATATATATATATATTTAAAGGGGTTTGTATTTTTTTTTTTATACTGTGGAGGTATAAATTCAGTATTTAAAATATCCAATTTTCGTCGAGACACCCAAAATTTTCAAAGATAATTTTTTTTTTTTGCTTTTAAAAAAATTTCTAAAATTCCTTAAAAATATTGTTGATTTTTTCCGTACATTTTTTAAAATGACTTAATATTAGTTTGTATTTTTTATGCTGTGGAGATACAAATTCAGTATTAAAATACCCGATTTCGTCAAAAAAAATATATTGTTTTTTTTTTTAAAAAAATATTTTCTTGCGTGCTGCACATGGCCCATACTCTAACATGTTTTGAATGTTCCTTTTTATAAAAAAAATATATTGGAAGTTTCGAAAGTGTGTTTTCGCATAGATTTCTTAAACACAAATTATTTTCTTGCATTTCTGGATTTTACAACATGTTTGTAAAATTCCAAAGGGTATCGGCCAATATTCCAAAAACTATAAAAATCTTATTTTTGGGAGAAAATTTTTATTATTCACCGCTAATGTTTGGATAAAGAAATCCTTAAAAGGATAAATATCCAAAATATTATCGGGAGTAATAAATCCGCACACATTCTTGAAAGAAGCCTTGATTATTATCGAGGACATTTCAAAATTTTAATTTTTTTATTCCACGATTTATGAGTCACAAACTCTCGAAATACTAAGGGAAAAATGAACTTTCAAAGCACATGGAATCTTCTTAGATTTCTATCTAAAATCAATTGACGAGCCTAGAAAATACCAACACCATAGCAATTATAGAGCAAACCATTATAGAGCAAACCAAACACCAAACAGCTTACCTTAGGTAGGGTGTACTAGGGGTGCTAATACCTTCCCTTTACGCAACCAGTCCCTTGCCTTAGAATCTCTGAAAGACCAGTTAGGGTTCCTAGTGACCAAAATACTAGGTGGCGACTCCAAAGAACCAAATCAGCAAAACAAAACAAAAAGAAAAATCGCCATCGAACGCCGCAATCGCATTGGATTTTTTTTTGGGATGCGACAATTATTATGGGACTTCACTGCATATTTCTCCGGGAGCTAATAAGGAAGGATTTCTTCTTTTTTTATGTAACTTAGTGCTTTCTTCTATCTTTAACTTCACAATGAGATCTTTAACTCCCATATCCTTTTGTATATGCTTAAAGTAGTTCTTAAAATATTTTCAAGATGGTGATAAGTTTTCAACAATAGTATCCATTTAAAAATATTCACTTAGAACCATTCCCTCAATATGAATATTAGAACTCTTGGATTTAGCTCATCATAGTCCTTCAATCGACCATATTAAAGTTAATAATTTACCAACTATAAATTGTTTTATACTAGTATCCTCAACCTTGTACTTTTGATCCAATAATTCCCATGGTATCTTAGCACTATTAATGTAACTATACACATTATAAGGTGTATTGTTCAAATTATTTAAGATAAATTTTTAGACATGAAATCATTGTTCCTACATGAATCAATAGCTGCCACAATAATGAGATCAAATTCTTTTTCTAACAACTTTAATGCATATTTCGTTAAAACTTTTGCCATGTTCATGGTGGCAAGATAAAAAAAAAAATTTGTTGGCAAGACAAAAAAAATCTTTTGTTGCCACCTTATGAAGTTTACACCACTAAACTTCTTAATTTTCTCATCACACACCATAAAAGATGATGATAAAATCCTTTCTTTTAAAGTAGTACTTGCTGAAGCAACATTCTCTTAAATAGAACTTATATTTTTCTATCCCAATAACAAAAAGAGAAGTAATTTGATTATATTTTTATGCAAGTAAAAACAAAATGTTTATATAAATAAACTACTTAACAATAGTAAAAGTATGTAAATATAAAATGAATCAAACTAAAAAATTAAATGAACTACTTAACAATAGTAAAAGTATGTAAATATAAAATGAATCAAACTAAAAAATTAAATGAAATTTAGCCTTGAGATTATTGAGAATTTTTTAGTTTAATAAAGATATTAAAGGATTATAAATATATAAAGAAATGAACAACTTACAACTATATTAGATAAAATAAGCATAAAATTTAAATCAATATAAATAAAATACTTCCTTGCATAATTTTGATGAATTTTTTTTTTGGTCATCAATAACTTTATCCTCTATTCTTAAGACTAAATTGCTTAGTAGTCGCTGCAAATGATCTACCACAAGTACTTCTTGATATTTCAACACCATCATCTTGAAATGTTGCATTACGAACCACATTTTACAAATAAAAAAACTGACTTAATTTTTTCTCCATGCAAAAGAACCTAAAGATAGAATAAGAGGATCACATACAAAAAAGAAAGAGAAAGAAGATAACAGAAGAAGAAAACATGTAGCATAAGTTTTTCTCTCTCAATTTATTTATCTCAAACAAACACCTCCTTTCTTTACATTGGAGACATGAAAATAAAATATCGCTGCCATAATTAATTTATTTTAATAGAATTAATTCTTGTTGTTTTAAATTTTTAATGCTGACTTTTTATGCTTAAAAAATAAACCTAATGTTTTAAATTTGAATGAAAACCAAAATTGTCCTCATGTTTAAAAAATAAAAACCAAAACTATTGAGGAATTAAACAGGATGCGAAAATGATAAGATAAGCTATTAAACCAAATAGATTCACAAAATCTAGACAGGTAAATGATCATGGACCTGTAAGAAATAATTATATATATAAAAAATATTTCATAATTACCCTAAACCATTTTTTTAACATAATCTTAACCCCAAGTATGAATGGATTTTATTTTTAACTTGGCCTCAAATTAATATACCTATTACCTATATTATAACCAGTTTTTCAACAATTAATATGTGTTAGTCGTGGTTGTAAGACAAATTAAATGCAATAAAGAGAGATACAAGACATGCCTTTAAGATTGTTTGAGAAGAAATCTAGTTTTGGTTTATATGTAAATTGACTTAAGGATATCTTAGTAAAGTCTACCTATATACTTTTATATATTACTTATTTTTTAAATCATATTCTTGTATTAATCAATCAAAATCTTTAATTTATTCATATTCTCTAATATTCATATGTTAATTTTTAAATCAATTCATCACTAAGCTACCATGTGTTATTCATGTGATTTAGGTGAATGTGTTTGCGGATATTCAAAGAAACAAAAAAGGGTAGTGGTTTTACTGTCTTTTTTTTTTTATTTACTATAACTATAGATTTATTGACACTGTGGATATTCCATAATAAAATTATGATTTTGCACTTATCAACAAAACACAATTGACCTTAGCAATAGAAGTATAATGATCTTTTTGTTATTTTTTACATAGTAAAATAACTAATATACCATTTAAAAAAAATAATGTATTAGCCAGTAGGGGTGTTTTTGACTTCTTATTTTAAAAGCATAGTAAAATAACCATAATACCCTTAGCTTCCAATTGTCTTCAACTTGGGTCAAGGGGTTCTTTGATCCTTTTCTTATGGTTTTCATTATATTTTTTTTTCTAAACTAATGAAATCATTTATTTTTAATAATTAATGTCAAATTTACTAATGAATCTTTTATTTTCAGGGATCAAAAATATTTTTTATTAAAATAAATTATGAATAAGCTTAGAAATAAATATAGACAATTAGTAGTAGAATAAATTTAGAATAAAATATATAACCAAGATAACCTTTCATTTAAAATAATATAATAAAAATAATATCAATCTTTTATATATAACTAACTAACTCAGATACCTGAATATACAAGACTAGTATCTATTTTAGAACTACTAAATGAAAAATCTATTATTTTTTTTTTTCTTTTAACCTCAGAAAGCCTCGTATTCTTCACGGTGCGTGACACAATACATCGTGGAAAACATGATGAAATTGAAAAGATGCCTTTACTAAAGTGAATTTTGTGAATTTGAAAGGAAAGAAAATACATTAACAGTAGGAAGGTGGCTTTTAAGCGATGCATACGTCAGCTTGTTTGATGAACAATAACGGCTCTGGGTTGTTCTGATAATTTCACTACCATGCTACAGTTATAACATTGGAATTGCAATAATAGTACTCAGCAGATATTTTTTTTTTAACACAGAAAAATAAATATATAGATATTGTTAATAAGATTTTGACATAAGAAAAAAAATAAGCATAAATTAAAAGGTTAATATTTATATATAATAAAATAAAATAAAATAAAAATCATGTCTTAATGAATAAATAAAAAAATTATTAATGCAAGAGCACGTGTAGGATCTAAAGTTAATTTTTAACATAATAGAAAATTAAAATAATATTGTAAGTGCATTTTACTATATCATTATCTTTTTAGTTGTGAAATATAAAGATGTTATTTATGCTAAATGAAATAATTTTTAAAATATAGGAACCAATAAAATAAGAAAGAACTCTTAATGCCAATCAAATTCTAAAATTAAAAGATAACTATTTTCATAAAATTAAAAGATTTGAAAAATATGATATTTAACTCCAATTTTTTCCTTTAATTTACACCTTTTTCTTTTTAATTTTAAAGGTTACTTTTTTCTTAGCAAGAACAAAAATTTTTTATTTTTATAAACACACCATGAAAGAAATTTATAGATAAATTAAAATAATCTTTTCAAAACATTAAACACATACAAATTAATTAAAAAAAACCGGTACTTAAAAAAGACAAAATAAATAATTTAAAAAAAAATTAGAGAGAAAGGTTCTGAATTTAAATATAAATAAAAAAACGAATTAAAAAAAATACATATAAAAGGATATCAAGTAAAAAAAAACAAAAAAAAAAATCAAGATCTACTGGCCTGGTATGCAAGACCCGTGCATCTGGCCTATTTTTCAAAGGGTCCGCACTTGCAGGCCCTTCTTTATTTTATTTGGAAGTGAAGTGGCCCTATGGGTGAAATAAAATAAAAAATAGAGAAGAACAAAAAATTAACACCGTCACAATCCACAATCCATGGTGTCATGTGTCTTGGTCCACAAGACATGGTGTTTTCTACAATAATGGGAAATAACTTTGAACTACAATGAGTTGGGAGTAAAGAAATCACCGTTCAAGAAACATCAGTGAGAAGATCTCACAGTATAAGATCAGTGATACAACATAGGTCAGGCCTTGACAACATACCACCAGACCAGGGTGAAAAACTGAGCCCTAGTTTGAAGGATTGGTGTTGAATGCTTCAATGAAGGCCGCATCCTCTCGTGGGTTGCTAAATGCAATTTGCCCTAGCAAATTTTGTCAGGTTAACCTTGGCCATTTGCATTAATCTCTCATAAGAAAAACTCCCCAGAATCTGCAGTGATAAGATGCCATATTGATATTCTTTTCGGTATTGGCAAAACAATACATGCATTTCAACAAACATTCACGAATGAGATTAAAACACAAAACTGCAGTTTTGTGAAGAAATTCTGTAACATGTATTTCTCTCATCTTTTTTGACCTAACTAGTGCTATGAGTGCATGCCTGCCACGGAGACTTCCTTCCACACCACCATTCTTGAGAGAACAGGAAATCCTTTTTTTTCTTCCTCTCACCTCCTAGTAAAAAATCGCTTTTTCATGAAGGAATATCATGATGTATCAATGCCTCATACGACCAACCATAGCCCACAGTAACCAGCCATGCTACATGATCTTCGTCTGCAGCTAGTCGAGTCAACTCCACACTGTTCATCACTGAAACACTTGTGATCACTTTGATCATCAGGGACATGGCAGGCGCTCTCAACCAGCTGTTCACCATGTCCTGCATTCAAACTCAATGCAGGACATACTTGCAGAGACATTGCACTTGATCGTTTTGTTTGCCTTTCATTCTGCACAAGTAAAAGCACTCCATCACCTAACTGGTCTTCACATTTAATTTGGAACAAAATGAATATAACCTGTACAACTCCAAGTCGCAATATTTTTTTTTTTTTAAAAAAAAGTAGGGCCAAATCGTATTAAGCATTTAATTAACTGCTGAAAAAGTTGAAAGTAAATTATTCTTATCTGGTGCGGAAAGTTTCTGGATTCTCAATAGGCTTTTCCTTTACTTTTATTGTTTTAATTAGGAAGCATTGGACATGAAGAAAGCTATAAGGAAGACCTTGACATAAGTCCAGTTTGATGGGATGTATATCTCTGGCAGTCTCTCGTGCCAAGCACTTAACACAGGCAAAGGGTGACCCTCAGTAGTGAATATATAATTCCGATCAACCAAAAATGAATCGTCAAAGAGAAGATATAAATACTTGCACCTGCAAAAAGGAATATATTACATGAGAAATTTCATTTCTCATAAATGCATATCATAGCTGAAAAGACGATTCTAAATGCCAGGGCAAAAACCACTTACGTTTCAGCAAGGAAGAAGCTATGCATATGATCTTCTGTTTGCATGGTTGTGACATCTCTAATGCTTGCAAATCCTCCTTCCACTTTGGTGTATGAATTAAGAGAATTAACAATTGTTTCACCCACTTCTATGTACCATGGATCTGGGAATATTCATAAACATGATAGATTTACAAAGTTTAGAAGAGGTAATGGTGGAGCCTTTTCCTTCTGCTCAAAGACTATAGCACAATTCAAGAGCTATGCAATCAGTAATGCATTTATGCCTAAATGTATGCCCGCAGGAAGCTCAAAATGTCCATCCTCCCTCAGTCATGCCCTTTTTTCCAATTAAATTGAGAATAATAGAATCAACAATTGTTCTAAAAATTACATCATGTTTAGTTATTTGTTAACAGAAGTCACTCAGCTTCATGCCATCATTGTTATATAAAGAGCAGGATCAATATCAGAGCCTTTTGTCTGGCCGCAATGTTCTAGCACCAAAAAAAGGGGAAAGGGAAACAAAGAGAAGTAACCAGGCTGCCAGCCTGATCAATGCAGTCTCTAGTCTCAACCATAGCTTAGTAGTGGGTTATGCCCGTTTCTCTCTCTGTTGGCAAGTTTTCTCTTGGGAAGTAGTCAAAACCTACCCACCCCTTTCTCTCTCACATGGGTCAAATCCCCAAAGGCAATTTTGTTTCATGGCGCGGGCGCATGCACACACAACATACGTAAACAGATAAAGCACAATTAGGTAAAAAATGTCAGTAAGAGAACATGACATGGGAATCAGAAGCCAATATAAAGCCATGATATGCATGTGTGGTTTAAAAAGCAAGTCCATGATACAAGAACCTAGACGCGCAAATTTGTGACATTCAAAAAGTCTAGCAAACAGCAACTTTCCCCTTGTGTTACTATAGTTTTTGCAAGCTGAATTTTCTTTGAATGGTATATGGATGCACAAATTCACACAACAGTAGCATTTTAAAGCAATAATTTTGGGCAAAAGTGAAAATCTAAAACTTCCAGAGAAAAGCTAAAAATAAAGAACCACAAAATAAAACAATCAGAACATAGCATTTTCAAGTACTGATTTTGAAAAAAAGTAGAGTGAAAATCTAAAAATTCCAGAGTAAAGCTAAAAAATAAAGAACTGAAAAATAAAACAACCAGACCTTTAGTTGCTTGATATAGGTAGAATGTTGACTCTGCTAATTCAGGGCGCAGTGGATAGTACTTTTCTGTAGGGTGTAACATTTGATGGTCCAGCAAATACCTAAGAGGTCATTACACATGATAATTTCCATTCCATTAATTATTGAGCACTGAAATAGTAAAACCTTGCATATGATGACAAGCTGACAGTTTTCTTCCAGTAACAGAAGCAAAGAAGATTATAGAAAAATAAATGCCTGATACCTCTCTGGTAACACCCCAAACTTCTTCCACACATGAACAAATTCACGGTGTGATGAGTTGGCAGCTGCAATATCCCCAACAAGAACCTAACATATCATTAAACTAAGATCAGAGGAACCTTTAGCGGGATCGATAATACCATTTGGGCATAAGAGATTTCAATTACTTGCCTGTAGGCCAGGCCAGAATGCTTGAAGGCTTGTCAGTTGCCAATATGTTGCTTTTCCAGTCCTCATATCAGCTTCGTGGTACCTAAATTAGAGAAACATGCTTTCCATCACCAGTGAACTATGCATTCCTCACAAAACAAATTCAATTACCTATTGCTTGAATCACAACATGAAATTCAAAATAGGTATGGGGTATGGACAACGGCTTCTTAGTTCTCAAAGTCTATCTTTAGTAGTCCAGAGAGAGTAACCACCCCTAACTTATGAACTAGGAAGCACTATGATGAAGTTCCTTACAATCATCTTATACCTTACATCAGAAAGTGCCCGTCAAATCCTTACCAGATTATTTGGGTCGATGAGTCCATCTTAAGGTCCCTTGAGAATCTAGCTAATTGTCAGGAATCCAATTGACATACTTATATGGAGGCACCGTATGCTTCCCAAGCAATGGGACTTCATCTATCATAAGGGAAATGTGATGCTGATCCATGTTTTAATCCCAGGAAGTGAGAATGAGGATGTCCCTGGTAAACTCAATCAGACATGTGGCTAAAGGGTGCAACCGAGGAAATCTTGATTTAACCACAAGCCCAGATTACTAATGGAAGGATGAGATTCCTCCAAAATTCCATCCACACCTAAAGGATAAAACCCTCATCCCCCAACCAACCCCAGTCGTACCAACAATAAGGAGAAAAACAACAAAGAAACAAGAAGAAGGGAGAAAAAAGTTGTTAAGAAAGAACCCAAACACAAGTGTGATGCTTTAGAACTTCTCTCAGTGCAGTACCATGGGCCATGTCTGAAATATTTCTGTACTGCAAGATAAGCAGAATGAAACATTCTCCAGAAGTCCTCCTTCCCGAAAAGAATGTGAGCCTTGAATAGATACTCATAGAATGAATCAACTCCTACATGAATCCACACAAAATCAAGAGTCTCTAATATCAATGTTAGGTAACAAACATGAAGTGAAAGGTAATTTAAGCATGAAATTCCATCAGGAGCTTTAACAATCCCATCAGAAGCTATAACACAGTTCAAGTCCATTAAAGAATCTAATAGTACTAGTTAATGAAATGAATTAAATTATCAATAATGGAAACCTTGTGAACTACAAAACCGAGCACCTAAAGGCTATCAAAGTACTGTAAACACATACCAGCACCAATCCCAGATGAATGTTCAATCCATTCCCCAGTTTCCACGTCCAGTGTCGTTCCTAACAAATTTAGAGAACTACGCATACTCCATAACTTTCGTAGAGCACGCAAGGCTGCAGACTCATATCTAGGATCACCAGTTAATCGTGACAAGGCTCCCATTTCAAGAATAAGAGAACCTATGTTCAGACATGAAAGTTAACCAATTTCAGGATTGCACATTTTGTGCTGGCACCAGCATAAACTGTAATGGATATCGTTCTCACCACATCCTGAAGTGCTTGTTTCAGTAGTCTCATTCTTCATGACTCCATACTGCCCACAGAATTTCGCATTGCTGCAGTGTCATATATCCTTCTTACAAACAAAATCAGCAGAACATATTCATACTTATGAAAAGCTGAAATAAATGCTCATTGAAATGAAGAGACAGTTAAGGTATGCCTGGACCTGTCTGAACAGCATTATCAAATGTAAAAGAATTAGAATCCAGTCTGCACATAGAATTCTAAACCATCTGATTCTTTGAAATGGCATAACCATCTATCTTATTGGAGTCTTTGTTATTAACTAAAAGAACCAAAGTGCATATTCTGCCATGGTTCTTAGGAAGTAACCAATTTTCTGCATTAGATTATAATACGTGCATGCATTTACTCTGAAAGGACATCATTGAGGTGAATGTGCACACATCAATATGAAATATGATTCCTTTTAACTATGCCTTGAGCACATATTCCTTTGAAGCAATATACATCACATAGTATTTTGGGAAAAGGATAATGAGTTGCATATCTTAATTCAATGTTTCATGCTGTGCGTGCAATTTTATTTTTTTTTTGGGGGTGGGGGGGTTAAGGGATATAAGAACTTGTATCAATAATGTGCAACCTAACATTCATTGTTCTTTAGAAGAGAATCTGGAATTAAGCTCAAGTTTTTTGTTATAGGAAATTGGAATACACTTCTGAAATTAAGCATCTTTCAGCAAGTACCTTCAAGTTAATCCAGGCATATGGCAATCCAGTAGGTGTATCAAATGCAGGTAGGAAGCGTCGTCCTAAATCTTCAGCCAGAATAAGTAGCTGATTTTTGTAAGATCCTTGAACCAACCTGTTTGTAGAGTCAGTTGCAAGAATATGAGCAGAAACAAGTCCTCCAAGGACTCTTATGTTGCACTACACAATAGAACAGGTGTGGAAGAGCTCCATTAAGAACTTCAAAAGTAATTTGATTCAAGATATTTCGTGAACCACTTCTCCCAGAATTCAAAATTGGGAAAAAGTAGAACCAGGAAAGCAGATTAAAATTCATGAAACTTTAAGGCAAAAAAAATCCAGGTATTTCCTAGATGAGTAACAAATTAGTACCTCAAAAAGGTTTACTCTTGCATCTACATCAAATGTTAGATTTTCAGAAAGCCAGAGAACTGCCCTTTCAAACTCAGTGTAGTTCCCCAAAATAACAAGGCTGTAAGACAAAGAGATCAAGAGGAAACTTATATTATAGAAATCATTCAACAATACTAGTACTTAATTGACATTAAGAATCCAAAAAAACTCAATAACTCACATCATTAGAAACATAGAGACACAGATAATAGATTTATATTTTGAAATCTACTAATTGCATATTCAAGTAGCCTACCTACCTAGATAATGATTCAATGAGTGTAAGGGCAGTTCCATTATAGTTTTGTGGTAAGTGCTCAAGCTGTAAATAAGATCACAGACTATCAATTCTATTAGCAATTAACAATTATTTACACTTCCCGCTAATGTATAGTCAATCACCTTCAAATTTCCAAGCTCACTGAGTGAGTCAGTGAAACTACTGCTAAGAGGCTTGAGCTCATCATGCTGCAATTTGATTGAAGAACAAATTCAAGATTGCAGAATAAAACAGTCATGCTAATCCGAAAATATGGATAAGGAAAAAGAGCAACTGACCGGAAATGCGTGTGTCATGTAGTTTTCATATGCATGGTAGAACCTGCAAAAAAGGTCAAATAAAGCGAATCTACTGAGAAACACTTCGACTAGCCAAACTAGTCGACAAAATAATTCAACATTCTGTTGATAAAGCTCTTTTCTTTTGCCTCTTATCCCTTGTTTCAATCTTCATCAGCAAGCTCAGACAACGCCCAAATTGAATTGGGATTATTCCACACAGCTTCTAATAAAAGGCCAGGTGCTTCAAGATTTGAACCTTTGGCATGCAATCAATTAAACGACAGAGCCTTTGAATTTCAGTTGATCATATCTCTATCTCTATAAAGCAATGTTTTTCAAGACGGCCAAACCATGCTAAATAGTTTTTTTTTTTTTTGTAAGAATATAATAATGTCAAGCTCCCAAATAAGGAAATCACATATTTTAAAATCAATTGTGTTTCTTTAATCTTTTTACGGCACTAGACGAACTTATCTAAGAAATGATGACTTGATAATTCACAGACCAATAAGTTGAGAAGAGCCTAGGAATAATTTCAAGATTTCATGCAAAACCAAAACGAAATCTCAAAATTCTAGACACAAACTAATCCAAGAAAGCACAAAATTGCGCACCCATCAGGAAAAATGGAAAGAAGAACCCAAAATGGGAGCATGAAAATTGCTTACATCTTTCGAACTTTCTCACGCATTTGTTTTTTCTTAGCTGAATCGAAGTGGGAGAATGAAGGGTCAAATAAACTAGGAAAGATCACAAGAAGCAACAAAACCCATGTCCGAAATCTGCAAGCCAACATGGTTAGGATTCTTTCAGTTTTATCAAAGTAATATTTTCTTTGGTTTTTGTGAGAGTCGAGAAGATCGATTTGATAATTTTAATGACTTAAATGGGATATACAAGGAAAAAGCTGGATTTTTCGAGGAGAGAATTGGAGTTCCAGCATTACAGTTACTATTGGATCTAGGAGTGGCCAATCAAAATTGAGGATTCTAGGAGCAGCCAATCAAATCTTGGTCAAACTTCCAGCAAGTTTCTACTTCCAATCAAATCTTGGTCAAACTTCCTTCTCTTTTTATTTCCGGAAAGTTCAATCTTTCCCTTCCAAATAGTGGATTACCTAAGAGGTTGAGTACAAACGACACCACTTTTAACATAAAAAGAGACAATAAAAACTTGGATACGAGGGCATTATAATTTGAAAATCTTGAATTAAATATATGAGATAGATTTAATTGAGATTTTCAATTTATGTTTTATAAAATTATTTTTTAAAAAAAATAATTTTGCAGCCTATTTGATACCAAATCATATGATGCATTGAATTCAATTCATAAACAAGTTTAAATTTAATTGATAATATATTACAATTCTAATATTTAGATTAAAATACTAAACCATAAAATTAAATTCAATTATATTATTCAGAATACATGTGGAAATGAAATGAATTGTCAAGTTTGACTATTTTATCCTTAATTTAAAAATAATTTCTTTTTATTACAAGAACTCTTATATTTATTTAAAATAACATAAAATATACGCATTTTAAAAAAGTTATAAATAGACCTATCTCATACTAATTATTTATTAAATATTTTTTGAAAGATTTTGAAAATATATATTTGTTAAAAAAAAAACTTTTTGATCAAAATCTTTTCATTGGAATGTCGAGAAAAAAAATTCTAGAAATATTCAAAAACAATTCTTGAGTTTTTCTAAAATCAAACTTAAATAAAATAAATATCAAATCAACACAAATTACATTAATAAATATCAAAAAAATATTCCAAAAAAAAATTTGATGATTTATAAGTCATTCAACCCCTCTAATCTCTATTTTCTCATTGCTTTAATTATCTCGATTGACTTCCAAACTTAATGTCATGTGTTGATAATAGCTTGTACAATATTATTTATTTATTGTATAAGTTATCTATTTAAATTTCAAATAATAATCATTTATCATTAGTGGTTTTTGTTTTGTATCTTTTAAAAATGAAGTTCTAAAAAGTGATGAAGTGAATGATAATGAACCTTGTGTTTTTAGTGTTAATGGAGGACTTTCCCAATCATAGGAATGGTAGTTCTCTAAGTATAATTTACTTAAAAATATATTTAGGAAATATTACTTTAAAAACTTTAGGTAACATTTTTTATTTATTATTAAAAATATATGTATAAAACTAAGTATCTCGAGGAATATTTAGTTTATCCTCTCTACATAAAGAATTATCTAAAATTCTTAAGTTTATAGCTAATTCATGTTACATAATCTCTAACAAATCATCATTTATTTAAACATTCAAGCATGTAAGCAAACCTTTTCAATGACTCAAATGCCTTATAATGTAGTAAACAATTAAAATTATCTTATATGCAAAAAAAGAATTTGCTCATAAAGTTCATTTCAAAACTTTTTTTTACTTGAATACTAAAAAGAGCAGAAAAAAACCAATAAATTGTTGGAAGCTTTTGACAGTCTTGTCAATACTCTTTTTCACTTCAAGTGATTTCTTTAGCCAAAAAACCAAAGCTTTATTGAAGACAGTAATGGTTAAAGAAGATGGAGGAAGAGACTGGAAAGAGAAAGTCATGAGATAATTACTTTAGAAAGTCATGAGATAATTACTTTGTAGGGTTTTTAGGAGGAAATAAAAAGGTGAGTATTTTTGGAATATTTTTTTTAATGATAATTTTAAGATAAATTATTGTAGCAAATAAGAGCGCCTTTTCACCTAGTTTGCTTTCGCATAATTTTTATGAATTAATTCAATTTGATATTCAAGTCGATATCCTCAAAAGGATTCCTAACACAAAAATTAATTTAACCTTATGAATTGAATTCAATTCATAGGTTCCAAACAACTTTTTATAGTTTACAAGCATAGATTTAGAGGTTGAGGAGAGAACAAAATACAAGATGAAAATGAGTTTCTTTTTTTCTCATTTAAGAAAGAAAAAGGAATTAAAAGAATTTTTATAATATATTTTTGTCAATTTATGTTGTTTATATGAAATTAAAAAAATCATAAAATTTACGATGTGAAATTAGGGATTTGTTTTTTGTTTGTAAGGTGTTTATTTTCTCTCTTAAGCTTAAAGGTGTATTTTACAATTTGACTTTTTGTTTAATATACATGCATTTATTTTATTTTTTGGGCTAAATTATAAAGCACTCTCTCAACTTGAGCAAAAACATAAATATGTACAAACTAAAAAAAAAATCCATGATTTTACATCCTTAATTTTATGATTTTTTTACTTTGTCCATTTTATTAGGATTTTATTAATAAATTGATGGAAAAGCCCGTAAAAATCCTCTCAATTCTTCTCTTTTTCTATATTACTAAACATATTTTCCTAAGTTTGTTAAGAAAAAAGATGGAAATTGAGGGTGGTTTCATAGGTTTTTCTATTAATTTCACAATGAAACATTAATGAAAATGACATCTCTTAAAAAACTTATTATTTAAGACAAAAAATTAGAGATTTATAGTTCAAAAGTATATATTATTTTGCTAAGTCCAAAGGGGTAATTTACAATCTAGTTTTTTTCTTACATTTTATATCATGAAAACCTAATTCTAAATAAAGGATGTGCATGTGTGTAATAAATTTAAATAATAATCTTACATCTCACCTCCAATACAAGAATTCACTTCAAAAGCCAAACAATCTCAATAATTTCACCTTTATATATGAATTTTTAGGCTGATAAGGAGTCTTCATATAAATCCCTTAGAATTTATATTTTAAAAAAACTGATTCTGTTGCTGTCGTAATTTTTTTGTTCCAACTTAGGTTATGATTATGATTTGGTTTTGTACGATATCTGACCATCCTAGCTATATTTTATCACTCATGACATGTTGAATAATTGACCTGCACCTTTATTGGGTCCTAGGGGTCACTGTTCTTAGGGCAGACTCTCAGTCAGATTTGGATGCTCGACATTGTCAGATCAAGAAAACCTTTTTGACCAACCAGATTCCTGCTAGATTCTGCTATCTAAAATGATTTTATATCACTTCAAATCCCTCATCAAAGTTGTAGTCTGAGACACATAGATGAAATTGGGCTTTTGAATTGGTTGATTTCAATATTAGAAGCTTAAGATATTCTTGTTTGAAATCTAGTGTGAAAGCATAGAATCCTATCGCGAGAAGGTTTCTAGCCGAGTTTGGTTGCAATTTTGTTATTCAAAACGAATTTATCTCATTTTTTATCCTTTATGAAAGTTGTAGCTCTACAAGTGCAGATAAATTTGGAACTTTGAATCGCTTGATTTTGATATCAAAAACTCATAATATTCCTATTTGAACATATAACGTGAAAGTAAAGAATTCTACCGCGAGAAGGATCCTGACCCGAGTTTTGCACAAAAGACTCTATTTCTGTCATAAATTTTGTTAATTTGTTCTTAGGTCATATTCTCAGTCATATCGGGATGCTTGGCATTGTCAGTTTCTGAATTAAATCAGAAGACCCTTTATGACCAACCAGATTATTGTCAGATTCTGTTCTCTAAAACAATTTTATCTCACTTCGAATCCTTCATCAAAGTTGTAGTCCTGGACATGTAGATGAATTTGGCCTTTTGAATCGTTTGATTTCAATGTTAAAAGCTCAAGATATTTCCATTTGAATATCTAGTGAGAAAGTAGGGAATCCTGCCGCGAGAAGGATTCTAGCTCGAAGGTTTAATTTGAGGGATTACGGGCCGATTTGGACTTCTTTTTTTTCAAGGACTGAATTGGAAGGTGTTAAAATTAGGGATTTAACAAAGACTGAAATTAGAAGGAACCCAAAATTAATTACGTTGCATGCAAAACAAACCAATGTTCTGCACACAACAAACCCGACAATACAAGCCCTACCAGTTTTTATCATCTTTGGTCTAAAAGCAACAGCTTTGAACACCTAGGCCAGCTGTGGAAGAACGCAGAGGAGAGATGCACCATCATTTAATGGTCGGGATTCTACATGTGGAGAATAATTACCAAGATCATAGAATCAATTAGAATATTTGGCTTCCTAATTTGCTTTATTCAATTGCAAGCCACCCTTGATTGTGTCCCTAATTTTTGTTTCCTAAATGGAGCTGCATATAGGCTATATGTAAGCCTCCTCTACTGACCTAATGGGATGAAAAAAAAGAGAGAAGAAAAGGAGGAGAAGAAACGAGGAATTCTACAACAAATAAAAATGAGGCGTTGTTGCTAAAGAAAAGGGGATTCATTTTGTCAATGAGAGACCTTCAAAAATAAGGGAGATCTGCAGCATGTAGAGAGGGAGTTTTCCTTTGATCTTGAGGGGGACTGCTGGCTAAATCGTTACTGAACGTGACAGAAAAAAGGAAGAAGAAACGAGAGAGAGGCAAGGCAGAGAAAACCATAAGAATGACACAGTCAAAAGCAAGGAAAACACAAAGGCAAGGGTGATAATTCCACCAGCACAACACGTCTTCATCGCCATCATCTTCGTCTTCTTCAAAGAAAGCATCGGCAGAAGGAGAGAAAACAAACAGAGACCAAAACCGGTGTGGCCATCGCTTTTGTTGTCCCTAGAAGTAGCAACTATTGGCTGAGCGTAGAAGCTTCAGCACCCGTCTTCTTCGTACGTCTCAACACCAGCTTTTAAGAAAAGGAAAGCATAACAAAGAAGAAGAGAAGAAAACAGGGAGAAGAAAGGAGAAAAAGGCAAGCAACACAGGAGAACGCCAGACAAATACAGTCAACAGAGGACAAAAAAAAGGGTATCACCAGCAGATTAGGTAAGCTATCTTTTATTCCCAGCTTTTGCATGCATTCTTAGTTGCATTTGTTACTGTTCAAGTGAAATTTAATTCACTTAAACAGTAACCAGGCAAGGCATGTGTATTTTTTTTTGTGTTTTTTATATTGTAAAAATAGAAATCTCATATTTAGAATACCCGGTTTTCGATGCAAATGCGACAAATATACATATATATCAAAAAAATTTGTTTTCATACATACGGCCAATACTTTAACATATTTTGAATTTCCTCTTAAAAAAATAAATATTTAAAGTTTAAAGGAAAATGTGTTTTAACATGGATTTCTTA
>JAAWWB010001417.1:0-25000 GCA_018804465.1 Populus tomentosa
CCTTGAAGAAAAGATGTAAAAATTGATCCTAAGAGCGAAAGTATAGGAGCAATATGCTATAATGTTTCTGCAACTCAGATATGTAAAATCCAAAAGTTGTAACTCAAAGCACATCATACTTGGTTTTCGTTTAAGTAGTAACTTTTACATAAACTTAAAATAACTTAGTTCATATATATGGACAAAAGTACTGTCTGCAAAATAAATACTTGTATATAAAACTACAGAAAGATAGAAGTGTCTAGTGTCTTACTTGTATCGTCATTATAGCTTGAATCCGCGTACGGATAGGAAACAATTCATGTTGCAAGGTAGCATCTTACAACGTTTGATTGCATGTGTCTCCAAGATGTTAGAGGCCGGTGACACAAGAGAACATAATAATGTGATAGCTCGATGAACTTTAAACTCTCATACTGTACTCTGATAACTTGACCACCTGCTGAGGTACATGTTTATATAGTCTGCTTTCAACATCCATCCTTGAACCAAGTAAAGAAAAAACCCAGCCATGCAGGGTGATATTTATGATTCTGTATTATCTTCATCAGGATTGCTTTCGTTATTATTTTGCAAACGAAGAAGCCCCGGATTTAGATTCAAGGAAAAAGGTTTTGTTGCTGAGCTCATTGTCAGAGAAATCGGTAAGATATGCTGTGACGAACTTGAGCTCAATAACTGGAAATGGTTCATATCTCTCGACTCATTCTCTAAGGGAGTGGTAACACAAGGAGGATAGGATGGAAAGAGTGGTGGCATTGGCGGAGGTGGGCAGAAAAATAATTGAGAGCCAGAAGAGAGAGGCAGTGATGATGGGGTGTCCAAGGAATTTTCGGTCTGAGAGAGAAATCCATGGCTTCCAAATTGTGTAGATAGAGATAAATTCGAAGCATCCCAATGATAGGAGTTGAAGGGCACAGTGGGATTGTATAGCAAGCTTGGTAAGGAAGAATGAGTGGCTAAAGGAAAGAAATTTTGAGCGGGGACCTGTCCAGTAGTACTGTAACTTCCATTTTCTCCATCTTCATTTGTTCTGATCCACTTTCCTTTCTCAGTAATAGTGTCAACTTGCTTGCTTTTTGCTCTTATTGAAGCTTCTATATCCCTGATATAGCTTGATTTTGGCATAGTAGCACTACTGTTTTGCACCTGCGTATCAAGACCAGCAGCACTAGTACCGATCTTTATCCCTAATGAGTGAAATCCTACGTCCTTGATGAACGTAGAATTGGGATCAAAGAAGGGAGATGCAATATTTGATTGGTGAGAAAATAGCATTGGCTGGTGGAACTGACCAAACCCTGGAGGCATCTGAAGTGGAGGCAACTTATCGATATCAGTTTTAGTGGCATCAAGCAACCAATCTATTACCTTGCTAGGCTGACTAAGGCCAAGCCTATCTTGAAGATCATACAGCTGAATGGCTGTGGGTACAGAAAGCCTGATTCGCCGGTCCCTCAGTCCCCTTACCGTGCAAACCTTGCTATGCCTATCTTTTCCTCCAAAAGACCGGGAGACGCGAACAATCCTTGGATTTCTAAATGCTGACCATTGTCTTGATGAAGTGGATGATGTTGCCTTGGAAATCTTGCCGGCCTCACTGCCGCCGCCGCCGCCGCCTGCTTGTTTTCCTTGCAAATCCATATCTCTTGAATTCGAAATCATCTTACCTTGATTCTCGATCACATTATTGAGTATGTAGTGCTTATGCAAGGTTGCATCTACGTCTGATCAATCAGTAGTACATTAACATAATCAGTTATTCTGGAAAACTAATTATTTTCACAATCCATAAAGAAGAAATATTTTTCTTTATCAATACAAAGATGAAAGACGTTTCTCAGACATTAACAATACTATTATATGCAATTGCAGGAAAGAATTTAGTGCATCGAAAACCTTTTTCTTTTTTCTCTTTTTGGGTATGTTATTTGAAATTCGATAAAAACTTGAGAACTATCATGTATAAGGATTCTCTGAAGTAGCAGTTGAATTGAATCTAGGGTTGAGTTGAATATGGAGACGATGGAAATCTAAATTTTATATTTATACAATATCTACTGTCCTTCATATATGGAGATGAAATCAAGAAAAAGGGAGCAAGAATTATGTGGAAATAACAAACATATATTTGGAAAAGTTTACCATGAATATATCGCCTATTTTAGGAATATACGAGAGTTTAACTTACATCAAGCAGGAAACTGTAGGCTTCCATATATATATATCTGTTCACCTTGGCTAGGGAGGAAGAGGAGAGGGGCAATCAGAGAAGACAACACAGCACCATTTGAGAGTCCTTTCTTTTATTTAAAGACCTAGCTTGTGTTGGGGAGGTTCTATTAAACTTGCATCAAATTTATTTATTTTGCGATTAATTTGTCAAGAATATATATCTACCTTATTTGTATAAACTCCTAATTTTGAGAAAGAACTACAAAGATGCTGGAATTTTACTAACCCATGCTTTATGGAATGTATATTAGGGATAAAAAGGTGTATATGGCACATTTGTGGCCATGTGATGTCCATGTAGTGTCAAAATGTTTTTTAGTTGAATGGTTAAGATGTTCTTAAACTATTTTGCATATCAGTACTGAGGATTAAGTTATTCTTCAAATTATCTTAAAAACGCATTGTCCACCTGTTGTATTTAGAAGAATTTAATCAAATTTTTTAGATTTTAGCTTCAAAATTTAAATTAAAAAAAAAAACTTCCTTAACCATGAGGCCAACGCCTGGAAGTTCAATATAGCAATTTTATTAGACTTAATTAGTCATATATGGAAAAAAAAAATTAATTAAAGTTTATGAGTTAATTTTCATGGGGACCATCCAACACAAAATAGAAAAAGAGGGCTTATGCTTTATTCACAACTACAAATAGCTAGCTTTTTAATGCATGCCTAGCTGAATAAAAAGAAAGCACGCTATTGAACCATTATTTTTTTATATTAATTTACTGTATTGTTATCATTTTTTGACACATCAGTATATATTTCCAATTTTGGGTTATATATTTAATGATGAGTTGATTATTTTTATTCAAATGGAAACAAATTTGCAGAGAGTGGGATGTTTAAGCTAAATGACATTACTTAATTTAACATCGGTGATCGGCGTTTATCGATTAACTTTTTATTTAAAAAATTTAAGTTGTTAAATAAATATCTCAATAAAAAAACTCAAATTGTTGAATGAAGTTCTAAAATGACTTTATATATTAATTTTTAAAATGAAAACTCTTTTAGATTTGAATCTAATATAGTTCCACTATTATTTTATGCTTTTTTATCTATTTTTTAACGATAAATAATTGAGATTTTAAGATTTAAATTCATAACAATTTGATTATCAAAACTTGAACACCATATCAAATAACTTTACCCGTTAGTAATGCATGAAAAAAAAGATAACCATTTCAACAAAGCTTAAGTTATTAGATATAAGTTTCTGCTATAATTTCATATTATTCTTCGGCCATAGTTCATTATTAGATTTAAATCCAATGTCATTTTTATTAATTAATTAGTTTATGATAAGAGTTACTATTAGATAAGTCATAGTCATGGGGCTTAAAAAGTTGTGGTGTGTGCTACTGAAGTTTCATCAGCTGGATTAGGTGGTGCATAGCTAGCTATCTGCCCTTAGAGGAGGGACCAATGTAGGTTCTTTAAAGCATCTACACCCATGCAGTAGCAATGAAGGACCACACGGCAGAGAGATATGCACTGCAGATCCAAGTTGAAGTTACACAGTAAGTACCCAAGAAGTTTGATTTCAATTAGCTTAACCTAAAAAAATTAAATCAACATGGATTGCCCGTTATGTACGCGTGTGATCCTGTAATTCTGATGGATATTCCTGAATAATGAAGAGAAACCAGCAACAAGGGCATGTCCACCTTGGGCAACCAAAATGGAAGACTGTTTAGTTATTTGAGCAGCCATTAACTATCTAAATTAACAGCCTCAAATTAAAAGTCTAATTTAATTAGTTCTAGGGTCTGGTAGGAAAAAAAATATCGGTAGGATGAATCGATATATAATAAATGTTGGAGTAATTAATTTTATATTACTCTCGTAATTATACTTCTTGGCTTGCACAATAACTCCCAAAAATCAAAACTCAAACTCATCAACACGCATATGGATATTATATAGACACAAGAGAGTTGCATCTTCTCTTCATTCCGATCAGCTGCGTACCTTAACAATCTAGAAAATGTCACCTTCACCGAAATTATTGAGCTCTAATGGACTAATTCTGTTGCACCAGTCAAAAGCTGAGCTCTACTTTATATCATTATCGTATCGAAACAAGAAACCCTAACAGTATGAACCCTAAATATATAATAACCCTGAAATCAAACTTGCCTTCTTCTGCTTTCAAGAACAGCTCAACAGCCGGTAATTAATATATAAAGCAAAAGGCTAGCTACCCCATTTCTGATACCAAGCAAACTAAAAACAAGCTCATCATTTATGTTTCAGCTAGGGCATTGAGAATGATAAGTATCCATTAACTTACAAGTTCAATGGATACGAACCCAATTGGAGGTAAGCGTACGGAGAAAACATATTTCCTTATTTTACGAAGCAGTAACAAGGCTGTGGTGAATTATTGCCATTAATGTCTTAGGGTTCTGTTAATTTCATGTAGGAAGAGAGAGAGAGAGATACGTCTCTTACTCTCTGAGAACAAGCAGAAAATTATGTGGGCATCACGAGAAACAGTTTCATTGTTCTGATTCCCACCCTAGACTGCAAAGTTTATGGTCCCCAGCAGGATAAAAAGACAGCCACTGTTGTTAGTTTGTTCATCAAGTGATTAACCCTAATAAGATTTTCTGTGTGATAGGTGTATCAAGCTTTCACCTAATAGTTTAATGGTAAAGATGACATTGTTTTATGGAGTTGTAAAATTTAAGGTTAGTTGCAAAATTGCCCTAAAGTTAATACCCTTCATTAATTCGAGCAGCAATCAAATTCTTCCTTAAAGTAACCTGATGTTTCCACTGTCGCCCTTCCACCCCATCCCTCTTACAAATAGTAAACAAAACTGTCAAATAACTCATGTGCAGCACCTTGTTTTGTTAAGTCTACAAATTGAAGGGAAAACAATCTAAAATATGCAATTTCATCCTAATATCAAACATTTAATTGTACATTTTCCTCTATTTCCCTTGCTTAATAAAACACTAATTTGCATGTCACGTCATACATTTGATGATCTTGGTAATTGTTTGTAGCAGACTCTGGAGGAAGAGTGACATTGAAAATGTTAAATAATATTAAGGACATAATTGATTAATTATCCAGATTGATTAGGGATAATATTGTGAAATAGGTCCTTAAATTTAAAAACCCTGGAAAAAACATCACAGCAAGACTATAGGAAACTAAAAAGATTTGGTGGTGTGGAGATACTCAAGATTATTTCGGGAAAGTACTTGAGATAAAGCATTTGTAAGCCAAAAGATTTTAAATTCTAGAATTATTGCACGTCTCAAGAGTTGCCCCTAAGACAAGGAATTTGAACGTACGGTAGGAATTTCAAATGCAAAACACGTAGAAACATGAAGATATTTCATATAATTAAATATCCTGGTATTTTATATTAAGCTAATTAATATTTTATTATTATTTTTTTAATACATACTGTGTGCTTTTTTTTTTTTTAATGATTACGAAGTAAATTTATTAAGCTAGTCATTAGAAGATGGAGATTCAGCAAAACAAAGAAAAGATAAAACAATAATTAAAGTGGAAAAGCAACATTATAATTTTAGGCACTAATTACTCAATATCGCTATATATACACTCTCTATTTCTTAAGAAATCCATTCCAATATAAATGAAACTATATTTATAAAAACAAACCCAAGATGCAGCCTTGTAAAAGAGTAGATGGAGAACATTTTCAAATCTAGAATGATAACTCCATATATGAAATTGTTCCTAGTATGCCAAATTATTCCATGGAAGAATCATTGCCACACCTTTCTCGAAAACTTTCTATCAATCAATCCTTGCCATTGTTGAAACAAATCATTCAAGGAATGAGGTATACACCTTGAAATGCCTCAAGAGCTAACTATTCTATTCCTAAAACTCCAAGATGCCAGACAAAGAAAAAGAATTGATTTGTAGTTTCTAACCTAGAATTACAAAATAAACTTATATTTTCCTGCATCATGATAATTGTTTTTTAACAAAAAAAATAAACAAGTGCATAACTTGTTATGCATTGATAATCATAATAGTATCTCAATTTTTTAAAAGGATAACACATTCCAAATGATTGTATTATGTCTTAAAACCTAGGTAAATAAGTATATCAAGGATAATAAAACACAACTTAACTATGTAGTGTCCTTTACTATTTAAAGCCTATATTTTTCTAGCTTTCTTATGTTTGTGAAGGTCAATGTCATTAATAATATTCATCATACTATGAAGGTAATTTGTATTCTTGTTTCTAATACATTGATTCCATTTTAAATTCCAATACCAGCAACCATCATCCCAAAACTCTATAATATTGATAGTACTAAGTTGTTCAACTAACATTTGATATAACTAAGGATAAAGTTAGAAAAAGACTTGTCACCAACCCAAATATCATCCCAAATCCAAAATCTATTACTTCTCTACTTTAAATCTAAAGCTATCTTTCAAAACGAAGAAAGATTGATCGCTAAAATTAATAGTATAGAAAATACTTGATCAAATAATATATAGATGTTTTGAAAACAAAGGCATACCATTTTAAACTTGTGGCTTATACTTGTTGTTGATGAAATCTTCCCAGCCTAATTTGTTTCCTAACCTTAATCACCGAATGTTGCGATGTCATAATCACACAAATTAGCTACCCTAACTTAAATAAACAAGATAGTATAGAGCAAGTAAATGGTCGATCCCACGAGGAAGGTTTAGTTTAGATTTTTATGCTATATGGTATGCAACTGGAGGGATTGTAAAGTATCTATGTTATGCTATAGCAAATAGAAAGAAACAATCAATGCTAAATTAAAGAAAACTGAAATTTTATCAAGAAAACAAACATTGGTCATAAGTAAACGTCCACCTATAGAAATCAAAATTGATCATGGAAATAAAACGTTAATTTATACTCTAAATACTTATCTTTTCTTATGTTGATTAGTTAACAGATCCATTGTATAACTAATCATAACCATTAAACAATCGCAATGTCCGCACTAATAATTTAATTCACTTGCAACCTTAAGAACTAGATAAATTGATTAATATAGACAACATAATTGTCCGCAGTTCATGTTTGATTTGTTCAAATGTTCTCCCTAAGATTAATAATGTAGATTTTTTCATAATTATTAAACTCAATTGCTTCACAAGTTTATATACGACAACTCCAGTTTTGATAGTAAACGTAGCAATAGATTACTCACAATAATAACTTAGAGTTCGTTCTAGCAATTAAAATAAACAATCCTAAGAAACAAGCATAGGAAAACAAACATATTCATTCTTCATATAAACTAAAAAGAAAAGGTAAAATAAATATCACAATTCTTGAAATCCGAAGATTTTTGTGTCCTTGCAACCAAGAAAAAAAGTTCAGCATTGCATGTCTATTGAACAACTAATCAAAAAGAAAAAAGAATACATGGTTTCAGGTTTCTTAGAGGAAGGTGTGCTTTTTCTCTATTGGCTGGCCACCACCCCCATTTCCTTTCTCTCTTTCTTTTTATATCCTAAGAAAACCTAATCCTTTTTCTACAAAAATAGTCATTTTCTAAGTAGACAACTTACATTTAAGTAATTAAATAACTATTTTCTTAAAAAAGAAGAAATAGCCTTGCATAAAATCTTCAAGCTTTGACTTTTGATTTAGAGGAGCTAAATTGCTGAAATAAAGACTTACATGTCGATTTGGATGCTTTGGCATGTAATTTGGACTTGTTTCTTCACAAAACCTATCTGCTGATAAAATTCATGTCTTCTTAGAAAAAATCATATCTCTCTTATATGAACTCGTTTTCACTGGCATTGGGTAGGTTGATAGGTATTCGAGTCAGGAATCCAACAAAATTGAGTTTGCATCAAATGCACTTATGTATTTCAAGATATTCAAGTCAGAATGGCCAAAGGTCAATACTATCAGAATATGAGATTTGACTTTAAAGACTGCAATTTCCATACTCTTTATATATATATATATATATATATATATATATATATATATATATATATATATATATATATATGTTTCCTGCCATATATGTATAGAAAGGTATAGATGTTGGCTTTCTAATGCCACTGAAATCACTTCGTTTCAACATATAGAGCTCAAGTTTTGTATAAAACATCGATCGGAGATCAAATATGCCAATTATCTCCAATTTATTTCTTTTTTAATCTTACATCCAAAAGTACATTCAAAACATAAAACAAAGAATATCAAAGCATTTTATATATGAAAAGTATGCAAAATACTATGTAAATATGGGTAAAACTATAAATAATATAGTTGCATCACCAAAGCCATTTAAATAGAAGGGATTTATTTTTTACAGTAATTAATACTATTCCTAACCCTCCTCTTTTTTCTTCTCTCACCACTATATTTCATGTCATTTTATAAACTTTTTGCTTATCAGAATTTCTTGACTAGAGGAACCTGCACTTCATAGCCTTAATAAGCTTTGTTAATCCCTTTGGCATTTGAAACAAGGACATATAATAGATAAGGAGAAAGGCCAGTATACTCTTAATTAAACAAACTCAACTTGTTAGTGATAGCAATTTACCCTTCTAGGATTGAAGTCTCATTCTAATCTTTGAAATAATTAGTTTCCATGTAGAAATTTTATTACGATTGGCACCTAAAGGTAAGACCAAGTTTGTAACTAGCAATGAATCAAAGTTGTAGTATAAGAGATTTGACAAGCTAATAGAGAAATTCAACAGCAAATTCTAATCTCTTGATCTCATTCATCAACATTTATTTATATCAAGGAGCTTTTATGATAATTTATTCTCAACTCAAAATAATTACTAAACCACCTTATAGTCTTTATAACATTTAGTAGACTTTTAGTTTCATTATGAATAAATATCAAGGTATCATCAAGAGATTGCAAATGACTTACCTGAAAATCGCTTCCAATTTTGATACTTGAAAACATACCACCTTTTATAACTTCAATAATTAACATATAAAGGCCTTTAGCTACCAAGTTAAAGAGAGTTAAGATATAAGAAGTGTTTGGAGGCTTAACAATTGTATACAATATTAACAGTAGAACACCTTACACATGATTTGAGCTATAAGTTATATAAAGTAAATATAATTTCCTATACTTGTATCCTATAATTCAGCAATGTACTTCCTATAATACGCCTCCTCAAAGTGAAGGTTGACCTTCCACATAAAGCTTGGACAAAAAAAAAGATCATAGAAAAGAGAGGTTTGGTATAAACATCAATAAGATGATCCTTATAAGAAATGAAGTGAATTAAATCTCCTACTTGGGAACTCTATCACAAACAAAGTGATAGTCGACCTCGATATGCTTAGAGAGATAATGAAAAATAGGATTGATTGATAGATAAGTAGCACCCAAGTTATCACATCATAACATAGTCGTAGAAACACTAAAAAATCAAAGGTATAAAAGTAGAGAACGAATCCATAAGATTTTAGCAATACCATCAACTACAGCCTTGTATTACGCTTTAGTATAAGAACAAGCAATAGGCTTTTGTTACCATGATTTCCATAAGATAAGGCTGGTACTAAGAAACACAAGATACTCGTCTGTATAGTTTAGATCATCAACACTACCAGACCAATCAACATCAGTGAAAACATAAAAGGATAGAGATAAACTATGAGTGATGTGTAGGCCATAAGGAAAAAAAAAAACCATGGCCTTTAAATAACATATGATATGCTTGACTGCAACTTAATGAGCTTTAGTGGGGGCATACATAAACTAACACACTTTATTCATAATATAGCATAAATCAGACCTTATGAAGGTAAGATGTTAAATAACACCAACAATTTTCTCTATAGCGTGTTGAGTCAAAGTACAAATCACTAGATATCATTGCTAAGTTAGAAGAAGAGACAAATACTAGAGTATCAACAAGCTTATAGGAAGATATTCCTGCTATATGAAGAATATCAAAAGCATATTTCTATTGGGTAAGCACAAGTCCCACAGATACAGGTTTAACCTCAATGCCCAATAAATAATAGACAAAGTGAAGGTCCTGAAGTTTGAACTTTTAGCTTAGTAATAAAATCAATTTGGTAAGTAAAGTCAAGTTACTTTTTGTAAGCAAAATGTTATCAACATACACAAGTTGGTAGACAATATCACAAGCCACAAAAAAAAAAGGACATGTCACCTTTAAAGGCATAAGATCCAATGGATAACAAAAAGTCATTTAAACGATTATACCAAGCCCTGGTTACTTATTTCAAACCATATAACAATTTATGTAGGTGGTACACATGAGATGTTGGAGTAAGATGAGTAAAGTCAGGTGGTTGCTTTATATAAACCTCTTATTAAAGTATCTCATTCAAGAAGGCATTATAACATCTAGTTGATTAATATTTCTGAATAATTAATACTCACTTACTGAGTAAAACCTCTAGTAACCAGACAAGTTTTATAACGCTCAACAGGACCATCAACTTGCCTTTTAATTTTGTATACCCAACAATATTCATGAAGGGATAAGGAATAACTAGATACCATGTACCATTGAAATGAAGAGCGTGAATTTTAGTTTGCAAGGCCTGGTGCTAAATGATATATCTGCTGGCTTCTTGAAAATTAAAGGGCTTATGGTTCAAAGGAGAAGACAAACATGAAGGAGATCAGATAGTAAAGTTTGTTATCTTATATTGTCTCAGGTAAAGAACCATGTGGTACTGTCATGATATATGAACATGAAAAGGATTTTACAAGCAAAAACTAATGGAAGCAAAAACTTGGAATGATCAACCACCAAGTTTAATCTAAGTGGTGACACAACAATAATGAACTATGATGAGTGGTCTGAAACTGGAGTAGACAATGGAGTGCCTAGAACATCAGTGGACTTCGATAAGTAGTCTAAAACTAAAACAGATTGTGTAGTGCCTAGAATAACAAGATAAATATTTTCACTAAAGGAGACTGAAACTATACCTAGACAATTATCAATAAAAAAGGTGACATGTGGAGATAAAATATTAGGACTATAACATATCGAATATGGTGTAGTAGAGTTGGAGATTAGCAGATGTGGAGTATGAGAATATGGCATAATGAAAGTTATAGGGTCTAGTGATGTCAAAAATAGCAAAATATACTAGTTAATGGTATTTAAACTCTAAGCCAAAACCCTAATTTTTCTAATGGGTCTCACATATGTTCAATTTAAATAATAATCAACCCAAGCTAAAACTAACCCAAACTAATTAAAATAAACAAAATAAACAGGTTCAAAACCCAAATAAAATGTCTCCTCTCAAAATAAATAAAGTTTAATAGCCCAACTAATTAAATAAGACAAGATCATTGTTTCTGTATTTTGTCTGACAACAGCAAAAGCCCAACTTAAAATGGATGGTTCTCTCTCTTCTTAATCAATTAAAAGGTGTTCCATATATCGTTGGAAATGTATGGAAGGCTAGTTTCCATCCCAACTAGAATCACACTGAAATTGAATTTAAAGCTTCAATGATAACCAAAAGAGTAATGAAAGCTCAAACTATCTAAATCTAGTCTTTTTCTCCCAGTCCTTGTGTAATGGTCTTAGTTCCACTAATAAGCCCCTCTTGAACATAAATCAGATTAATCAAGGCTTGCTTTTTATTATTACAAATCCTTTTGAAGTCACCTTAGCCCATGTATCTTAAAAAAATCCATTGAAAGCTTCTTTGAACTTCTTAGCCCTAAGCCTAGTAACTGGACCACCTGGAACCTTTAATAGATTCTTTGATGGTTGGATTGCATCATCCCCTCTCTCCTCATAAAGGATTCGACCTTAAATCATCACCTATATCAAACAAAGAAATATCAGAAACATTAAATGTAGCACTAACACCATACTCACCTGGTAGATCCACCGTGTAGGCATTATTATTAATCCTTTCTATGATCTAATAAGGACCATCTCCTCGAGGCATCAACTTTGATCTTTTTTGTTCAAGAAACCTTTCCTTCCTTATATGCACCCAAACCCAATCACCTGGTTGAAATCTCATAAATTTTCATCCCTTATTGGCTTTATTTGCATATTGTTCATTCTTTTTTTCTATTTGTTGCTGAATATTTTCATGGAGATCTTTCACCACCTGTGCTTTTTTATTACCATCAAGACTAACCTATTCATCAACAGGTAAAGGAATCAAATCTAATGGTGTCAAAGGGTTAAAACCACACACAATCTCAAATGGTGAATAGTAGTAAAATGCGCATTACGAATTAGTAGTAGAATGCACACTACGATTATATGCAAATTCAATGAATGGCAAATAATCTTCCTAATTTTTAAGATTCTTTTGAATGGTAGCCCTTAACAATTGAATCAAAGTCTGATTAACAACTTCAATTTGGCCGTCTATTTATGGATAACAAGTAGTACAATATAAAAGTTTAGTTCCTAACTCACCCAACAAAACCTTCCAAAAGTAACTCAAACTCTTAATGTCTCGATCGGATACAATGCTCATATGAAGACCATATAACCGAATGACCTCTCTAAAGAATAGGTCAGCTATATTTGTTACATCATCAATTTTATGGCAAGCAATGAAATGTGCTATCTTAGAAAATCTATCCACAACCATAAATATAAAATATCTCCCTTTTCTATACTTAGGTAGACCTAAAATAAAATCCATAGAAATATCAACCCAAGGTTCTTTAGGAACAAGCAAATGTGTGTATAGTCCATGAGGCATTACCCTAGACTTAGCTTGTCTATATGTTATGCACCTATCATAAATTCTTTGCACATCTCTTTTCATATTAGGCTAATAAAAGTGCTTATGCAGAACCTCCAAAGGTTTGGTAATTCCAAAATTCCCCATTAAACCTCCCACATATGATTCCCTCATAAGCAATTCATGTAAAGAACAATTAGGCACACAATTTATTTTCCTTAAACAAAAATGCATCATGCCTAAAATATTTATCCTTAGCCAAAACCTTGCATGTGTCATATCTAGCACCAAAATCATGATCATCAAGATACAACTCCTTAATATACTCAAATCCTAGCAATTTAGTATTAAGAGTATTGAGAAAAACATACATTTGCGACAAGGCATCAGTGACCACATTTTCTTAACCTTGCTTATATTTAATCACATATGGAAAAGTTTCAATAAACTCAACCCACTTAGCATGTCTTCTATTTAACTTACCTTGACCCTTCAAATGTTTCAATGGTTGGTGATTAGTGTGTATAACAAACTCTCGAGGCCAAAAATAATGTTGCCAAGTCTCTAAAGCCTCGCCACTGCATACAACTTTTTGTCATAAGTGGGATAGTTAAGAGTTGCACCATTGAGTTTCTCACTAAAATAAGCAACGAGCCATTTGGCTTGCATTAGAACAACTTCAATACCTATTCTTGAAGCATCATATTCAATCTCAAAAGCATTATAAAAATCAGGTAAAGATAGTAAAGTTGCCAAAATCAACTTTGATTTTAACCAGCTAAAAGCATTTTCTTGTTCTTCTCCCCACTTGAAACCCACGACTTTCTTAATAATTTTAGTCAATGGAGAGGTTATCGTACTAAAATCTTTAACAAATCTCCTATTAAAACTAGCCAAACCATGAAAACTCCTAACATTTATTATGGATTTTGGTGCAGGCCATTGAATAGCCTTAACCTTAACCTCATCCATTTCTATACCTTTTGCACTAACCATATATCCAAGAAAAACAATCATATATATGCAAAAGTCACTTTTTCAAATTAGCATAAAAGGACTCTTTTCTAAGCACATCAAGAACTTGTCTCAAATGACCTATGCGCATTAATCTCTTTATTATAAATCAAGATATCATCAAAGTAAACGACTAAAAACTTGCTAATAAAAGCACGCAACATGTGATTCATCAATCTCATAAAAGTACTAGGTGCATTAGTAAGTCTAAAAGGCATAACCAACCACTCATACAAACCATATTTAATTTTAAAAGCAGTTTTCCATTCATCCCTTTCTTTCATCCTAATTTGATGATAATCACTTTTCAAATCAATTTTCAAAAACAATTTAGAACCATGTAATTCATACAGCATATCATTTAATCTAGGAATGGGATGTCGATACTTTATAGTGATGTTATTGATAGCTCAGCAATCCACACACATTTGTCAAGTTTTGTCCTTTTTTGGAATAAGAAGCACAGGAATTGCATAAGGACTTATGCTCTCTCAAATGTATCCTTTCGACATCAACTCCCCCACTTACCTTTGAAGCTTTTTCATCTCTTCAGGATTGCTCCTATAAGCTAGCCTATTTGGTATAGATGCTCCTGGAACAAAGTCAATTTGATGCTCAATACCTCTAATTGGCTGCAAACCACTAGGAATGTCATCCGAAAAGACATCCTCAAATACGTGCAAAAGAACTTTAACAACACTAGGAACACAATAATCTAAATCATCTGAGTTAAAAAAAATATCTCCTTATATACAAGTAAAATCATAGGCAAGATGCATGTTTAAAATCATTAGATTTTGCAAAAAAAAATTAAGGTGTTTCCTCACTTTTCCTACACACTCTTCTTTTCTTTCTACTTATTTTCTCTAAACTCTCGGCCTTCCTTTGATCTGTTTGTTCTTGGTCGTGACCCTCCCCTAATGCCTCTAAGGGCCGAAACTTTGTTCCCTTTTATTTTCAACTCATGGCTCACTTTTTTTTTCTCTTCCTCACATCCTCACCATATTGTTCAACTTGTTTTTCCATTTTGGCTAAATCTTTTTGTTCCTCCACTTTGGCCGAAACATGTTGCTCTTCCTCATAACCCTTTTTCAATTGAATTTGATCTTCATACACTTGCTTTGGTGAGAGTGGGGCAAGTGTATAAATCCTTTCATCCTTCTCCAATGAATACTTATTCTTAAACCTATTGTGCTTGGATTTCTATCAAATTGCCAAGGCCTCCCTAGTAACAGATGAGTAGCATGCATAGGTACAACATCATATAACACTTCATCCTTATATTTGCCTACTGAAAAAGAAATCATCACCTATTTATTCACCCTAACACCACCATATTTATTCAACCATTGAAGCTGATAAGGCCTCTCATGCTTTACGATATTCAATCCCAACTTTTTAACCAAAGTAACACCAACAATATTAGTATAACTACCACTATCAATGATTATACTACATACCTTCTCGTTGATTTGGCATCTAGTATGGAAGATGTTCTCCATTTGTTGCTCCATATCATCCTCCTGGTCTGAACACTAAGCGACCGTCTAATCACCAAAACTTTATCACCAATAGCATACTCTAAATCACGAGCATCCTCAAATGGTGGCATGTCATCACAATCAGACTCCTCACTAGTGGACACAATCTCTTCATCATCCCTTATAATCATAACTTCCTGATTTGCACACTCTAATGCATAGTGTCCTAATCTCTAACACTTGAAACTCTTTATATCATGATTACGCTTCGGTTGGACTTCTCCCTTAAGTTTTTATCATTAGGTGCAACCTGCTTCTTCATGGAGGTAGGTTCGATATTTTTGAAAGTCACCAATGGCTTTCTTGATGCACTACCCTCTCTCTTATAATTCATTCTCCAACCCGAAAAAGACTACGTATAAGCTCCAGATCATGTATTACCCTTTCTTTTCAACTATCCTTCAACCTTAATGGCTAAGTGTACTAACTCCTCCAAATCAACATATGATTGCAACTCCATAACATTAGTTATGACTCTATTCAAGTCATTCAAAAACCTAGACATAGTCACTTCCTCGTCTTCATTAACATTAGCCATAATCACAGCCATTTATAATTCTTTATGATACTCCTCCACACTTTTATTACCCTGTTTAATCATTTGTAAATGATTAAACAACTCCCAATAATAGTGTTTAGGAACATATCTCTTCTTTATTATTATCTTCAACTCCACCTATATGTTAACTGGTCTTTCTCTATTCTTTCTTCTTTCTACCACCAATCTCTCTCACCAAACCATGGCATAGTCAGTAAACTCCACTACAGCTAACTTAACCTTTTTATCTTCCGAGTAGCTATAAATGTCAAAAGTCATCTCTACCTTTCTCTCCCACTCTAAGTAAGCTTCAGGATCAGTTTTTCCTTTAAATGCTGGGATTTTCAACTTAATACTACCCAAATTTCAATCTGCATCACCAAATCATCAAAATTACTCATATGCCTAAAATCCCTATCTAGTCGAATACTACCCATCCGTGGCCGAGCCTCATACAAGTCATTCCTATGTGTATGGAACTCACTACCACGGTTAAAATCATCTTCGGCTCCTTCTGTAGAGTTTCTAGCAACAATCTCTTTCTTCCTAGCTTTTCTACCTTTTTTTCCAAACCCACTTTCAACCTTAGTCTTTAATTTTTCAAACCTATCTTCAAACCTACTCATCATCTCTCCAAACATGAACTCCATATTTTTTTGCATTTTAGATAGCCTATCCTCTATAACTCTCTCTTTTTGGTGACACACTACTTAAAGACATTATCTCCTTTTTTTTTTATATCTGCACGACATTGTTTGCAATTAAAAAAAAATACCTCGCACACTCATGTTTCACATAAAAATATAGGCTTTTCACTCTAATATACTCAACACACCTTTTTTCACTCAAAATTGCCTTTCTTTAGTTCTTAAGATCACTTAGAAATAATTTTAGAAAACAACCAACGATGTAATGAATTTATAAACGCAACATAGACTCAAGAAGCATGAAATTACTAAACTAACAAAACAAAACTCGATGACAAATTCATGAATAGCAATGCAAATTTGTACAAAAAATATGACGATTTAAAGACACGAAATAAAAAAATTCAGAAAAGAGCTAAACAATTACAAATTATCAAGAATTAAGGATTTAATTCATGAAAATTCCATAAACTCAAGAAATCAACTAAACTACCTAAATTTTCAAGAAACACAATCAATACTACTAAAAGATTCACAAATCAAGACTAACCAATTTCCTAATGATAAAGGTTTCTTCAAGAATGTATTCAGCCAAAACTCAAACAAAGTGATTTTTTTTTTTTTGTTCTTTTCTTTTTGTGCAGCAACAATCAAGATTTCAAGATAAAGCCTCTTTTATGTATATATATTTCTGCAAGAATAAAAACAAATCAAGAACTTAGGTGTATATGCTGATTTTGATCAAGAAGCAATAAGAAATAAGATCCCTAATTTTTTTTTATATAGGTGGCCGAATCTATCAAGAATCAAACAAGAAACAATAAAGACTCAAATTTAGGGATATAACTTATGATTAGATATACTTTGATACCAACTGATACAAAACCTAGCAGAATTTAATGGAATTCACGACTCCAAGATCAATCTAATCCAAGTTTATTGAGAATTGAATGAGCTTATTATAATGGAAGATTTACTCCAAGACAACAAGACTATAAACTAACTCGATCACAACGCCTACACCTAGGGATAAGCAAAGAAAGTATAAATTCACAACAAAGAATGGTCAATTCTTTGAAGAGTTGAAAGTTCAATCAAGAACCAAGATTGAGCAACCAAAAAGTCAGCTACAATGCTGAAAATATCATCAAAAGTCTACCCTAAAATTATTCTTGAAGAGTATTTAAACTCCAAGCCAAACCTCTAGTTTCCCTAATGGGTCTCACATAAGCCCAATTTAAATAATAATCAATCCAAGATAAAACTCGCCCAAACTAATTAAAATAAATAAGTCAATGACCCAAATAAAATGTTTTCTCTCAAAATAAATAAAGTTTGATAGACCAACTAATTAAATAAGAAAAGATTGTTGTTTTTGCATTATGTTTGGTGGTTGCAAAATCTCAACTTAAAACAGATGATTCTCTCTCATCGTAATGAATTAGAAGGTGTGTTATATACCGTTAAAAAGCTATTAAGGTCTAGTTTCCAGCCCAACTAGAATCACATCAAAATGTCATCTGTAGCTTTAGTTATGACCAAACGAGTAATAAAATGTCAAACTATCTGAATCTAGTCTTCTTCTCCTAGTCCTTATGTAATGGTCTTGGATCCACCAACAAGCCCCTCTTGAACATGAATCAGATTAATTAAGACTTGCTCTTTATTATTATAAATCCTCTTGAAGTCCACCTTAACCCATGTATCTTGAAGAATTCCACTGAAAGCTTCTTTAAATTTCTTAGCCCTAAGCCTAGTAACTGGACCAATTGGAACCTCCAATAGATCCTTTGATGGTTGGATTGCATCAATAATTGTTGTAATTGTTGCAGGTGTTGATCCTCCATCCACCATAAAATCTACACCTAGAACTAGAATTAAAATTGATGTTATATGATCCTGCAAACTGACTATGAGATTGGTGTGGCTAGCATTGAATAAAAATGGCTGAAGAAAAGCTGAAAGGTATATGCAGTAATGGTGTCATTGTGTAGCAGCCAATAATAAGCTTAAGAGAACTTTTATGAAGGTATTCATGAGTGAGAAAATGACTATGCAAGTTAATGTAATTGAGTGGTTCAACTTTGGTTAAGAGGCTAGTGACCAAGTCTTTAAATTCTCCTCATAAACCCTATAACATATAAAGATTGAAGTCCTTTAACATAATTGGTCTTCTGGCTGCAGCATGCTCATCAAAAAAGGACTTGGTTTTCTGTAAGTAGGCACTAAAAATATCATTTCCTTATCTTAGTTCATGGAAGGACTTGTAGAGTTACATAATTTGTGAGTTTGATGGACATTCAAGAACTTGTTCAAGAGTCTGCCATATATTATATGATGTTTGACAGTCAACAACCAAGTTTAAAATTTCAATAGATAAAGAGGGAAAAAAGCATTCATAATTAGATGGTCTTGTTGTTTACATGACATAAATGTTGCATTAGTTACTAGAGTAGCCATGGTTGGTGGAATAATATGCGAAGGAATGCATGGGAAAAAACTATCAATAAAAGAATAAAACCTCTAGCCTAATAAATAAGGCTTCATCTACATCCTTTAATATAAGCAGTTCGTATGAGAAAATTTCAAAGAAATCACTTGTTGTGTGAGAGATAAGGAAACCATAGTATTGCCATGAGAAACATTAACATATAAGGAGGAATTGAAATCAGCATCAGCAATAGGGGCTTGATCAACAGAATGAAGAGGAATAAAACACTAGTATAACTAAAGAATTCATTAAAGTTGTTTGCACTAAATGAAGGCTTTATGTAAGAGGAAAGGAAGAAAAACCAGGTGGCAAAACAATGTAGAAAGCTGACATAACAGAAATGGTATGTCCAACAATAATAGAGGGATTAAAAACAAGAACACTCTTAAAGGGATCAAAAGCAGGATTAGTAGTAGTTGTATATCTTGATTAGGATCCATGTATAGCAAGATTAGGGAGAAGAAGTCTCTAATATAAAGTTAAAATATAAGAAGTGTTTAGAGGCTTAACAATTGTATAATTCATCCTCTCTATTTATACTATTAGGGTTGTGTAAAATATTAATAGTGTAACACCCTACACATGATATGAGCTATAAGTTATACAAGGTAAATATAACTTTCAATATTTGTATCCTATAATTTAGCAGTATACTTCCTATAATATAAGATAATGCCTCAATATATGATTTATATTATTCTCAAACACACTCGTTCAAGAGAAAGTCATTTAAATTTAAAACTTACATAGACTCATACTACCTTATGTTGTTAATTAGATATTAATTAGAATAGAGAATGAGAATGGTGAGATTAGAATTCATGATTATATGGTCATCAAAGCTTTAATATTATATCAAATAACCATCTCAATCCAATAATAACTATTAGGTGAGGCTCAAATATGATTTATATTATTCTCTAACAAAAAGCAATAGAGAAAATGGATCACCTTGTCTTAGACCACATGTAACTTTAAACTCTAATGATAGAGAGCCATTAATCAATACTAACAAGTGGGATATAAAGATGCATTTATAAATCCATTTGAGCCAATAAACTTCAAAGCCTATATATTCCATTATCTTATCCATATATTCCTATGAAATGGAATCAAAAGCTTTATGAAAAAATAATTTTGAAAAGAAACATTTGAAACCCTTTTTTCCTTATAAAGTCAATCACCTCATTAGCAATCATTATTGAGTCTAAGATATATTAATCATTAACAAAGGCTAACTAAGTTCTACTTATAACCCTATCAATCATGTCTCTGAGATGATTTGCAAAGAAGTTGGATATCATCTTATACAAACCATGTATTTAATTGATAGGTTTGAAATCGCTAAAGTTTAAGTTTCCTTTCTTCTTTGGAATAAAAAAGATGAAAAAAATGTTTATACATTTACAAGGCTTCCCACTTCTAAAAAATTCTAAAACCACATAAAAAATTCTAAGCCATCTTTTAGCAACGAGCCTGCTCAATGTTGTTTTATCATCTTCCATAAGCCCCATGAATTCTACTTGGTTTTCTAGTTGTCCGATATAAATCTCCATGTCTAATAAAATCGTATCCTGGTTTCTAAAAGATGACTTGTTCCAAACTTTTAACTTTGCTTTAAGGGAATTAGCCTTCTGAATAAACTTAAATATAACTAGTCACTCATCTCTTTTCAAAAATCATTTAATATGGAAATGAATTTTGGATTGGAGAACTAGCAACCTAGTCCCTTAAAAGATTGTCATCCCCATAGTTTTTAGACCCGGTCTGATCCAAGGCCCGAGTTCTGGATTTTGACCGAGTCACCAAGTTTTGACTGGATCATTGGATCAATTTTAAAAAAAAATCAAAATGACATCATTTTAGTAAAAAAAAAAAAAAAGTCAACGGGTTGCAATCGGGTTTTTGACTAGGTCTTACCGAGTCAACCCGTCGGGTCACACTGGGTTTTTCCTTCCCTTATTTTTTTTTCAACTCAGTCTGGTTCCCAAGTCGACCCGCCAGGCCAGGCCGGGTTTCAAAACTATAACCATCCCTAATACATCAAATCCTTGTCAAGAACAATAAAATAATGATTAAAAAGCCGACAATGTAGATAGAGAAATCTGAAAGTATTGAATTGTATTAGACATTTCAAATAAGCAAAACCCCAATCAATCCCACTCATGGAACCTCCTCGAAACAATGTAAACCAATCTGCTGCAAAGGTACTCAACCAAATTACAGCCCTGAATAAACTTTTGAAAAGCTTTAGCCTCCATTGTGTCTAAGTAACCATTTCTCATGTCATTTCAAGCAAAGAGTTTCATTAAAGTCACATGCTATAAACCATGTAATTGTAGGGAAAAGTATATTGCAGCTCAGTAAATTCATGCCATATAGTCTTTCTATCAATCACCATATACACCCACAACTACATATTCAAAATTATTCTCTGTATAAAACCTAAAATTACTTATCCATCTATCAGGATATTCTACTAAACTAACTAAGAAAGCTTCTTCATTCCACATGATTAGAATGCCTCATGATTTTTCCAAAGCACTTACGTAATTAAGACCACTTTATATTCGGCTTAATATCCCACAAACTTCTAACTAGTGAGTCAGAGCATTTTGTTAACTTAGTTTTAACAAGTAAACATATTAGAATGCTATAATTAACAATTTCTTTTCTTATCATCCTACACTTAGACATAGAACATATATTTCAAGTTAAAATCACCATAAAAGTATTAGAAAAACCCAACCTAAGAACCTAAATCCATAATAACTACTAGTAACTTTCCCAATATCCTTTCTCTTTTGATATCACTTCATGGAACTTGGTTGTAATCTTTGTATCATATAGCCCATAATCAATACCTAAATCCTTACCCACTTGCATAATTCTCTCTATTTCATTCTCAGCATTAAGCTGAAAAGTGTTCTGGGAAGGCAGAGATGACTAGATTCTAGAGTTTACTACACGTATACATGAGTTTATAAAGTCACCAATCTGATCTATGTCTATTGTCATAAGGCTACCTTTGAGTGATCTTATATTTTCTACTCTGCAGAACCATGAGATGTTTGCAACCATGAGAAAGGCTCATAGTAGCGAGCTAGATTGCTGAAGTTGCTAGCTCCTGATTCATTTCCTTAACACCCAGAGTACCAGTGGTGTTTTGGTTTGTACTTCTGTTTGGCTCATTGATGAAACATCATGCTCCAAATAAGAGAATTTCGGTTCTGAATCAAATGTTTTCGCTGAATGTATGTGAAACCCGTAGGTGGTTCTCCTTTCCCTTTAAACTCTATAATCCACATAAACAAATCTAATGATTTATTCATGTCGGCAGCTTGAGATAAAGTACTGTTCACTGCCAGCCTTGCTATACATTGGTGATAAATGATATCAACATCATCCAATTATGGTCTCCTGCAAACTAAAAGTTCACCATTGCCAACCTTACCACTGTTATGGAGTGACATAATGTCATCTTCTTCCTCTGATTCTGATTCAGGTGTGTGATCTACAACGTGTTGAATTGATGAGAGTACTTTTGGACCGGAAAAAGGTCCATTCTCTATAATTGTTATCTAAAATTTCTCCCTGTCTAAAGCCAGATGAAGTCTATCATGCAAAGAGTCAGTAGATGATATAGCAAGCAAGACACGTACTCCAGAGATGTAGTTGTGACCAACATTATTCAAGTCATATCCAATGAGCTTCCCTTGTGCTGCTAAAATATTAGAAATGAAATCCTTGTTCCACATCGCCAAAGGTAATCCTGAGACATTAACCCATGTAAATCTATTAATAAAAGCCATATTCGATCGCATCCATGGCTTGATTTCAGTAAAAAAACAATCCTCATTCAAAGACATTTGACTCAAATGCTTCCATTATAGAATCACAAGAGTTGAACGTTAGAATTGCTTGGGTAGCTCCTAAAAATCTAAATCCAACCAACCCCAATCCACTTCTCAACAATCCTGTCTGAAGAGCAACATAATCAACATCAAAGAAATAACACCCATAATACTTCTCTACAACCACTCAACATCTTCATCCTAAGTTTCATACATGAGTTTGGTGTTCTAATCATATCTATATAAGTCCGCTCATCCCTGAGTTGCACGAGGGTTTGATTCATCTTAGGTAGTTCTGTCAAATGACCCTTCCTCATGCCAATCTTGGAACGTTTGAAGAAGATTTACTGAATCACACCACATTAGCCCTAAGTTTAAAGGTGTCAAACTAGATTTGATTTAGCTTTGCAATGAGACTATCATATGATTGATAGGATCGTATTGTAATAAATCCAAACAGTCTTCCAAACTTTGTTTTCCTTCTGGAGAGAAAAAGGGTAATTACTTGTCCATGTTTATGAGATTCCTTCTTCAATTCTCTATATGTCAACCATGTTCGGAATCGTTCAAAGTAGAATCTGGGAACTATGTGTGGGTTTTGTAGACGCTGCTTATACTGGAGGTTAAGGGGTGAGGTGATTTAGAGCGTTAACTAGGCATCATTTTAGAAGAGGATGAGGGGATAAACTAGAAAGTTGAAAGTTGAAAGATGAGTATAAGGTTTGTGTGGTGGTTGTGAAGACTAGGATTCAAAGGGTGAAGCAATAACTGGTTGTGGGTTGAAAGCTATGGTGGTTTATAGAAGACCATGGCGGCCAGAAAGAATTAAGATAGAAAGGGTTTCTTTCTCTCACAGTCATTTAGTCGAACATATTGAGTGCAAGTTGAGGGTGTTGGGCTATCCTACCTCTTTTCCATACACGAAGTCTGTAAAGATTTTACTATATTATACATCAAATAACCAAGTCAAATGATATAACCCATAAATCATAAACATAAATTTAAAAAATTCCAATTCCAGTATATTACAATTGCTTGCCTAACCCAATACCTACAAGTAATTAAGTTAAAGGTTAGTTAAAAACCGTATTAATACCCTACGTGTTCTTTACGGCCACTGGTGTTTTTTTATTATTATTATTATTTGGCAAAAAGACGTGTTCTAACCTCTGCCTAGTATTAGTGGTCAAAACAAGAACTCCATCGCTTGTATCTATTTAGGAAACCTCTTTTTTTTTTTTTTTTTACATTTTAAAAATATTTTAAAAAAAATTTAAATTTTTTTACTTTTTATTAAATTCAAATTAATATATTTTTAATATTTTTAAATTATTTTGATGTGCTGGTATTAAAATTAATTTTAAAAAAATAAAAAAAATAATGAACATGTATTTTGACATGAAAAGTTATTTGAAAAACAACCACAATTATCCTATTAAATAAGCTCATTATATCTAGTTCGAAGGCCAAAACCAAAACTTAATTGTTGTGTGGACTAGCTAGGGTAACTCCTTCTATTTAACTTATAAACCCTTGAATTTCTTACATTAATTAAAATATTTATTTGTTAAAAAAATAGAGAGAGAGTTTAAAAAGGTTGATAACAAGTATAGTCAAACATCACAACAATCCAAATAAATTAATGAGACTTTTTTTTTTTAACAGCTCTCACTAACCATATAGTTGTATGATTTTGAGCATATCTTTTAATTTAATTGTTTGATTAAATTAAAATTTTATGAGGGTTTCTCATACAAATTATTTATTTTAGGTTAAATTTTCATGGTGATCAGAGCTCGGGAAGTTCCTAAGATAAATATTTCAGTGTAGGGGTAAAACATAAAGAATTAAAATGATAAGGGTATAATAATAATTTAGCTTACCATTTAACTCAGACACGGCTCATACCGAATACTAGCAGAAGAAAAAAAAAACAAAAAAACCAAATAAAGAGAGAGACTCCCTCTTGAACATGA
>JAAWWB010001416.1:0-25000 GCA_018804465.1 Populus tomentosa
CTGATTTGGCAGGTGAAAAATATTTCAATGGAGATGTTATATTTTTATGAAAGCCATAGATTGATTACAGAGGAGAGAATTAGTGCTGCTTTCAACAAACTGAAACCGTAAATGGTTTGGCGATCCCTAATCCTCAACTCAAAAGGAGAACTCCTGACAAATGCCATGGAATCTATGTAAAGAAATTGTTTAGCCCTCGTCAAGAGCCCGGTTCCTTTGGATTGTGTAGTTAGGATAATTAGCCTTTGTATTCACTCGAGATTCTCTTTGGTGTGTATAATCTGAAAATTCCATGCGCCTGCCCGCATGATACCTGTATGTGTTTCAAAATAATGAGAGCTAACAGCTTCAAAACTGATACTGAGTGTGTAATTTCGTTTTGTGGTCAGCATAAGGTACAAACCACAATGAGCCAATGCTAGGTGAATCTCTTTATGAAATTGAATGCAAGAATCTGATATTGCGATCTGAAAGGGAGGAGGTGGTGCATTAGTGACGCGGAACAATAAATAATAAGAATTAAAGCAAGAAAAGAAAGAAACTTTAGACAAAGAAAGAAAGAAGCTAAAGAAGAAAAGGGATTGGAGATATGTAAAAGTTGCAATATTTTCATTAATCATCAAAACTCCCTCTCAAAATGACAGAAGAACATATAAATATTTAACTCTAAAATATCTTGCTATTGGGCTCGGTTTATCAAATCAAACTGTTTAACATAAATAATAAAATAACAATGAGCAGGCCTAAATGGGTTAAATAAATAAATTAACAATGAAATAAGCCCAAATAGGCTTAGTCTCCCAATCAAAGAGTGACAGGCTGGGCCATTCTACGTCGTCTTCGTCCATATACTCGTGTAGTTTATAGTGTGGGCTTGGTGTCCCCATCAACTCTCTCGAGGTTAGAGAAACTCGACCCCATCGAGTGTAGCACTAGCTGACTCTGATAGTACTCCCAAAGATCTGGGTCAAGCTGTTGCAAAGTATCTCTAGTAATCCAAATGCAGTCTGAGTCAGGCTGACCCACCCAGCGAACTAAAAACTGTTGAACCTCACCATTCATGTTAAAAACAACTTGTTCATCCAGAATAGCATCAATATTATCCTTTTGTGCTGATGTCAAGGTGAAAGGGATAGTGGTTTCAATAGGATCATCAAGAGGGGAGTTAAGTGGTATCTCAAATGGATCATTTGGAATAGGAAGTGGTTTGTGGTATGCAACTAGATCCTCAATGTTAAATGTAGAGCTAATGCCAAAATCATGTGGTAAATCAAGAACATAAGCATTTGGACCAACCCGTCGTAGCACTTTGAAAGGCCCGGCACTACGTGCATGCAATTTTCGATTAGTTCCCGAAGGAAACCGTTCGGGTCTAATCCGTATTATAACATAGTCTCCAACATTAAACTCATTATGTCGCTTATGTAAATTAGCTTGAAGTTTATATTGCACATTACTTGCTTGAATTTGTTTAGTGATCTCAATATGCAAATCCTGAATTCTACGTGCAAAAGACTCGGCTAACTCAGACACTCTAGCATGAAGGGACATGGGAAGAAGGTCTAAAGGTTTCCTAGGCTTGTAACCATGTACAACTTCAAAGGGACTCATGCCTATTGACCTACTGATAGAGCTATTATAGGCAAACTGGGCCGTAGGAAGAATCAGATCCCAATTCCGATTATGATCACTCACTAGACACCTTAAAAGGTTGCCCAAACTCCTGTTAACCACCTCAATTTGACCATCAGTTTGGGGGTGGTAAGCAGTAGAAAACTTCAATTTGGTTCCCACCATATGCCAAAGGGTTTTCCAGAAATAACTTGTAAATCTAACATCCCTATCCCAAATTATGGTTTGGGGAAGGCCATACAACTGATAATCTCGTCAAAATAGAGTTTTGCAACTCTGGAAGCATCTGTGGTCTTAGTACAAGGAATAAAATGGGCCATCTTAGAGAAACGATCGACAACCACAAAAATAGAATCATGTTTCTTTGCAATACATGGAAGCCCAAGCATAAAATCCATGCTTACATCTTGCCAAGGGCAAGTAGGAACGAGCAATGGGGTGTAAAGACCAGTATTTTGTTTTATATGCTTAGCTAGTTGTCAAGTTTGACATTGACCTAACAAGTTGGCGACATCTCTTTTTAAACTAGACCAAAAATACTGGCATTCCACTTCTTCAATGGTTTTATTCCTTCCAAAATGTCTTGAGAGACCTCCAACATAAATATCTTATATCAAAAAATCATGCACGGATGTTTTCTGGATACAAAGCTTATTATCCTGAAATAAGTATCCATCTTGGAGGTGATAACCATTTATAACACAGTGATTCTCATCCTTTAATGTCAAGTATATTTCTTCAAATTCTGAGCAAGATTCATACTCCTCTTTAAGTCTCTCAAATCCTATGACTTCAACACTCATTACAAATAACAGCTTTACCCGACGACTCAAAGCATCTACAACCTTATTCTCTATTCCAGATTTATGTTTCAAAACAAATGAGTATACTTGCAAATATTCAACCCAATGACCATGCCTATGATTAAGCTTCTTTTGGGAGTTAGGATAGCGGAGGGCCTCATGATCGGAGTAAAGAACAAACTCCTGTGGTAACAAGTAATAGCGCCAATAGCGCAAGGCCTGAACCACCACATAAAACTCCTTATCATAAGTTAAGTACTTTTGTTTTGCCTCATTAAGTTTCTCACTAAAATAGGCTACAGGGTGACGTTACTAACTAAGTACTCCACTTATACTGACTCCCGAAGCATCACATTCTATTTCAAACACTTTAGTAAAATCAGGTAGCCGCATTACTAGGGCCTTCGTCATTTTTTTCTTAACCTCCTCAAATGCCCTATTAGCTCTTTTACTCCACTTAAACTCATATTGTTTCAAATAATCTGTAATAGGTGACATGATGGTGCTAAATCCCTTAATAAAATGATGATAGAAAGTCACAAGCCCATAAAAACTACGAACCTCATGAATAGTCTTAGATTCAGGCCAATCTACTATCGCTTGGACTTTCTGGGGGTCAGCAAAGACTCCTTTCCATGACACTATAAACCCTAAAAAGACCACTTGATCTGTAAAGAAGGAACACTTTTTGACATTGACAAACAAACTTGCCTTTCTTAGGGTCGTAAAAACTTGAATAAAATGATCGAAATGTTCTTCCTTGGTTTTGCTATAAATAAGAATATCATCAAAGTATACCACCAAGAACTTTCCTATAAATGGTCGAAACACTTGTGTCATTACTCTCATAAAAGTGCTTGGTGCATTGGAAAGGCCAAAAGGCATGACTAGCCATTCATATAAACCATCTTTAGTCTTAAATACCGTTTTCCATCATCTCCTGGACAGATCCTAATCTGATGATACCCGCTCTTCAAGTCAATCTTAGAAAAGATTTGGGCTCCTGCCATCATATCTAGCATGTCATCCAATCGAGGAATTGGAAAACGATACTTGATTGTAATCCTATTGATGGCTCGACTGTCGACACACATTCTCCATGATCCATCTTTCTTGGGTGTTAATAGTGCAGGTACTGCACAAGGGCTTAAACTCGCTCGTATAAATCCCTTTTGTAACAACTCACATACTTGCCTTTGCAATTCAGCATGTTCACTCGGGTTCATCCTATAGTGAGGCAAGTTTGGTAATGTGGCCCTAGGGACAAAATCTATGGCGTGTTGAACATCACGTATAGGGGGCAAAGCATCAGGTAGTTCAGAAGGGAAAACATCTAGAAATTCTTTCAACACTTCTCTTACCTCTTCAGGTGGCTCCTTTAAAAAGTCTTCTACAATCTCCTTAGCCACTACAACAAACACAACAGACTTCTCACAAATCTCCTTATCAAACTCCCTAGGACTTATTATGTTAAGCCCTCCTTCTTTCACTTTATTCTTCTTCTGACTATTATCATTAGGCCTTGGAGGTAATCCAATAAGTTGGATTTTTTTACCTTGAAAAGTGAATGAACAAGAATTTGATCGTCCAAAGATTGTAACGTCCAAATCATATAACCAAGGCCTACCTAAAATGACGTGCCCTACGTCCATGGGAATGACATCACACCAAATTTCATCATGATAGTAAAAAATCTTAATAGAAAAAAAACATCTCTCTTTGACTACTATAGATGTATCATTAACCCAAGACACACTGTAGGGCTTAGGGTGTGGAACAGACTTTAAGCCTAAGCAGGATACACTATCCGAGAAAACTGCATGGATACAACTACCACTGTCTATGATGATCTTACACCCTTTATCTCCATATTTAATGTAAGTGTAAAAAATAGCAGTCCTTCTTCAATCCTCAGTTCCTTTAGATTGTGTTAAAGCATATCTAACCACACCTAACCTGGTTGTCTTGATTTGAGTGGATATAGACCTAACAAATCATAGCAAGTTAGACTCATCATCCTCATCATTTAGATCTTGAAAATCATCGGGATTTTGTTCATATACCTTATCATCATAATTATCTTCTTCACCTATATCCTCTTGCCCTTTGATGAACAAAGCCTTATTAGGGTAGCTAGATGAAATATGATTAAAACCCTGACAATTAAAACACTGAATTCTTGAAGTTTTAGGTGCTTCATGAAAATTACCCTTACCCTTGTCTTTTCTAGGTATCTGGGAAATCAAAGGATTGGGTTTACGAGGTAGGGCACCTAGTATGGAGTCATTACTACCAGGTTGAGATCTAGAAGGGGTATTATGAGTGTCCTGACGTCTTGTCCACTGGCTTTTTGTGACCAAGTCATAATTTTATACTAGGGTATACGCTTCATCAAGGGTGGAAACACCCTTAAGCACAACCTCTCTTCTAAGGTCATCGTTTAAGCCTTTTTGAAATCTACTTAGGGTTATCACTTCATCCTCCCTAACTGCACACCTCATCCTATACTCATCAAATTGTGCCACATATTTATTGGCAGACTTGCCTCCTTTTCTCAAGTTATTCCACTAGTCCAAAAGATTTCCTCTATAAAAACGAGGCAAGTACTTTTCTTCTAACTTAGTCTTCATTTCAACCTAGTCAGTAATAGGGGGTTGACCTCTCCTAATCAAAGACTCTTCTACACTTTCCCAATAGAGCCGAACGGTTCCACTAAGTTTCATCATTGCAAATCTTACCCTTCTATTCTCAGATAGATTATACTAGCCAAAGAATTGATCCATGTCACGTCCATCTATCAAAAATCCAGGAGTCAAGTTGACCCTCAAAAGTTAGGGCTTCTACCTTGATATGCCCCATAACTCGCTCGTCAGGGTCATCGTAATCGTGATGGCCCTGATTGCGGTTGTATTGACGGTTCCTAGGATGAACTGGTCTTTGACGGTAGTCATTGGAACGCTCACTATCATTAGGGTCATCAAAGTCATTGTGACTCTGATGTTGGTTATGGTGTTGGTTCATACAAGGAACTGGTCTTTGAGGATTTCTATGGTTGTCATTTGAATGCTCACTCTCACTAGACTGTCTTATTTGCAAAGTTTCTATAGACTCCATCCTCCCAGAAAAGTTGTTCATTTGATTGGACATGTTGCTCATTTCCATTCGCATAAGTTGTAATTGTTCTTGAATATCTCTATGAACATTACTAGAGTTCGGGTCCATGGTAGCTATGACTTCTAAATTGTGTACTAGACGACCACTACGTAAATGTACGTAAAAACTAGTCCTGATTCTGCTTGGGCCCGGCGATGCGAGGGTAGGGGCGGTGGTGTCTGTGGTGTCGCTGCTAGACGGGGTCCTTTTGATCTGTTGTCGCTGCTGAAGGTGATGGCACTGTGGACGATGGCGTTGCGACTAGTGCTGCTGCTGGGGTGCGAGTTAGTGGTGGTTGCGGCTGATGGTTTTTGACACTGATTTGGAACCAAAGATAAAGAACTACTGTGGCTACGGCGCTGCAGCTTGTTGAAGGCAGTGAATCGGCATGTCTTTGTGATCATTGGCTGTGACCGACGTTGATGTTGAATGGCCGATCGCTCTGTGGGACTGATGTGCAGGTCTTCTTGGTGGTGGGTCTGCTGCTGTGATAGGCCGGGGCACCGTTGATGGCAGGCGCCGCTGCTAAGGATCGCTGTCATGGTGATGAACAGTGCCGATGAACAATGTTTTTTTTTTTTGCAATCAGAACAGTACGTTTTTTTTTCAATCAGAACAGTACTTTTTTTTTTTCCTTTTCTTTTAGATCAATCTAGGGTTAAATGTAAACATATGGATCGTTTAATTGTAAGAACAATTAAAAACTAGGCTCTGATACCAAATTTGATGCGGGACAATAAATAATAAGAATTAAAAAAGAAAAGAAAGAAGCTTTAGAGAAAGAAAGAAGCTAAAGAAGAGAAGAAAAGGGATTGGAGATATGCAAAAGTTGCAAGAAGAGAAGAAAAGGGATTGGAGATATGCAAAAGTTGCAAAGTTTGGTGGAGAGATGAGACATTAAATGTCCTTAAAAAGTAGCCGTCCAAGTAGCCTTTTTGGCATAAAAGGTTCAAGATGATGAACAATGGCCAGCCGACAAGTCGTTTGACATCCTTTTTTTTTTGTTTTTGTATTGGCCAAAACGATGTCATTTCATACCAAAACAAATTGTTTTTGTTGAAATGCACCATTGTTTTTAAATGAAACGACACCATTTTGACACCCTTGAGGTTTTAATTAGGGATTTGACAAAGTTCAATCTAGTCCTTTGCCTTTTGATTTCTTTTAATTGCTTTCCTAATTGACTTTAAATTTTAATTTCATGCGATTTTACCCTTGCAAAACTCAAATATAAACCTTGAAGTTCAACACCTTTTCATTTTGGTCATTGGTTTTGGATTTATGCAAATTGATTCTCAATTGTCCATTTAACTTTCATTTTTTTTTAATTTCACCCTTGTTTTTAACCAAATTGAGTCCTCAAAGTTTAGTGCCCTTTTAAAAAAAGTTCTTGGTTGTGAATCTCTTCAATTTAATCTTTGATTGACCTTAAACTTTGATTTTCTTACAATTTTATCCCTGATTTCAATCAATTGACTTTATAAAAATTAAGTTTGGTCCTCTAAAAGTCTAATATTCTTGATCAAGCCTAAATTGGGTTCCCAACCTTAATGTGTCACCAATTAAGTCCTTAATAGAATTAATTTGACATATTAAAAGTATAATTAAGTTCTTGCACCTAATTAAATGTTTTAATTTGACCCATATTAATTCTCAAACATAATTAAAATTTTAACTTGGCCTATGATTTAATGAAATTAGCCTATTAAAAATCCAATTAAGTCCATGGACTTAATTTTTTAAAGCAGATTCATTCAATAATTATATAATTTGACCTTGAATCTACATTCTCTCTTCAGTCTTGGGTACAATGAGGTATGATTAGCCTCCTAATTTCATCCGAAACTCCAACTTGATTCTTTTACATATTTGAAACCCTTCTCAGCTTGTTTTTGCCAAGTTTTCATTCTTCTTGTTATTAATATTTTTAATTTTTGAAAGGAAAACAGGTAAATTTGGAGGAAGAACCCAAAAATAGGTCATGTCAGTTGCCCTTTCTTTACAATGCTTACAATATAAAGTCTCGTAAGGAATTTTAGATAGTAAGATTGTAAAGAAGAAAAAAGATTAAGAGATTGTGGATTTATTAGATCGAGAAATGGTTAATCCTTTCAAAAGCGTTAGATGTGAGGGCTCAAATGAACGATAAGAAATAGATAGGGCTAGAAGCGCACTATTTAGAAGATAAGGGCTCAAAGGTGCACTAAAAAAAATAGAGATAAGGCTAGAAAGTGCACTCTTTGAGTAATAAGAGCTCAAAGGTGCACTTACAAGAAATAGAGATAAGGATAAAAAGAGCATTATTTGAGTGATGAGGGCTTAAAAGCACGCTAAAAAAAAATTAGAGATAAGGATAGAAAGCACATTATCTAAGTGATGAGGGCTCGAAGACACACTCAAAAGAAATAGAGATAAAGCTAGAAAGTGCATTATTTGAGTGACGAGGGCTCAAAGGTGCACTAAAATGAAATAGAGATAGGGTTAGAAAGCGCACTATCTAAGTGATAAGGGCCCAAAGATGCATTCAAAAGAAATAGAGATAGGGCTATAAATAGCACTATTTGAGATATGAGGGCTCAAAGGTGCACTCAAGTGAAATAGAGATAGGGCTAGAAAGCACACTATCTGAAATATGAAAGCTCAAAGACACACTCAAGGAAAATAAAGATAGAGTTAAAAAGGGTACTATCTAAGATATGAGGGCTCAAATGCGCATTCTAGTGAAATAAAGATAAGGCTAGAAAGCATACTATCTGAAATAAGAGGGCTCAAAGGTGCAATTAAGAAAAATAAAGATAGGGCTTGAAAGCGCGCTATTTGAGATATGAGGGCTCAAAGACGCACTCTAGGAAAAAAGATTTGTTGATAAAATACGAGTTCATCAAGGATTCTTTCCTTAGGCTCCCTATAAAGATCTAAGTGTAATGCATTATGATTATTATGCATGTATACTCACATGAGAAATATAGGTCTCTTTCTTCATTGACTTCCATTTTTAAAGTTTTGATTTTTGCAGCAACTTCCATGGCTTTTTTGCTTTTGCTTGCTCGAGTCATAACATATGATCTTGACCTCTAAGAAGGGCAGGTCTCAGATGATATCATCATACCATACCTCATTGCCTAAAAATCTTTATCTCAAAGATCATTTGTTTTGCTTTACATCTTTTGTTTTCTTAGAAAGGGAATCACAAAGGCAACCTTATTATATTTCTTGGATTACCCCCAGCCCGATCATGCCCCCAATTATTTTTTTTGAATTTTCTTTAGGGATGGTACCATGTAGAAGAGGGTTTGGTTATTTACAAGAGGTTGTTTTCATGGGATTTTTTTTTAATTTCAAAGCCATTTCTAAATGCAAAGACCATTTTGAGTTGGTTTAAAGAAAACTTATTCCGAAAAGAATTCAAGTGATTCCTATGAACCAGTTTCCATACGACTTGAAAATTTTTATGTTTTTGTTTTTCGGTGAAAATATGAAGTGGCCTTTTGTTTTCATGTTTTGTTGGCTATAAGGGTTCAAGTTTTAATCTGAGGGTTTCAAAGAACAAGTCTTTAAAGCGTTCATTTTACTTGGATGAATAATAAAGCGTGTTTCACATGGGAAAACTAATACCTAACTGTATGTCTTTGATTAGAAAGGGCTTGATTGAGCATGTAACATAGGCTTTGGCTCTTGGTTATGAAGAAAAATGATATTTTTAGGTTCAAAATGTATTTAAGAGATTTCAAGACTAAGAATCACTAGCGCTTGTTCCTAAACCTCCTTTTGGTCCATGATTTCTAAACCTTAGGATTGACTTGCAAGATGGTATGTCATGCCCTTTAATGTCAAGCTTGGGTTTCTTATTTTTGTTTTCTTTATTTGGTTTTAAATACCATCATCATATTTACTGTTTTATATGGTATGCTCAAACTTTTTGATCTCTTTGAATTCTTTCATGTCCCTAACTTTGTTTGGACACCTTTAGTCATTGAGGATCATTTCATATATTTGGATTACTTTTCTAATTCTTACACTTGCCTCTAGTGTGGGGTATGATATTAGTTAGGGTTAATTCTAAAGAAAAACTTACTAGGTTCAATAGGGACTGTAAAAGATTTTGTTTTGGTGTTGTGAAAGGATTATCAAAGATGACATTTTCTCATTTCAAACGTGTGCGTTTAGGATTAGTACTATTTTTTTCTTTATTTGAACATGCTAAATGGTTTCTCATTATTCATTCAGCTAAAACTCAGTTTGTGGTGCTTGGTTTGTTTTTCAGGTTCTTAAGTATTTAACCACCTTCCTAGGAGATCACTTGAATTTCTAGAACTTGTTTGTTAAACAAACACCAATTTGACTTTTGCTTTTGTACTAAAATTTTGATTTTCCCATAAAACTTTGTGAAAACATGAGATCACACCAAAAAATTCTTAGCCAAACTTTAATTTTTATTGATGGATAGAAAATTACATCAAACATAGTCTTTCTTTATAATATTGAAGTTTACAGGTCTATGTAGATCCTCCCCATCCATATTGGTTACAATTAAAGCTTCTCTAGAAAAAGCTTTTTTCATCACATATGGTTCTTTATAGTTTGATGCTCATTTATTTTGATTTTCTCACAATACTAACGAGATCTGTTTCAATATCAGCAGAACTTATTTGTTAAAACAAACACCAATTTGACTTTTGCTTTTGCACTAAAATTTTGATTTTCCCAAAAAAATTTTGTGAAAACATGAGATCATACCAAATAATTATTGGCCAAACTTCAAATTTTATTGATGGATAGAAAAGTACATTAGACATAGTATTTCTTTACAATATCAAAGTTTACAGGTCTAAATAGATCCTCCCCATCTATAATGGTTAAAATTAAAGCTCCTTCAGAAAAAGCCTTTTCACCATGTATGGTCACTTGTAGTTTGATGCCAATTTACTATGATATTCTCCCATACTAACAAGATTTTTTTCAATACCAATTCTCCTTCTTTAAACACTATTGACTTGACCTTCTTATTGTATGCCATATCCATTCTACTTTGGTATAACTAGTGGTGACAAATGACCGACAATCTCTTTTCATTGATAAAATTTAACTACTCAAATCTTAGCTTTGCCCATTTTAATTCATCTAGTCCTGCATCCTTTAAGACTCTTAATGATGGAATCTCTATTTCTAAAGGCATAACCGCTTTCAACTTGTATACCAAAGAATAAGGGATTGTATTTGTAGAAGTTCTAATCGTGGTGTGGTATGCGTGAAGCGCATATAGAAGCATCTCATTCAATCCTTGTAAGTGACCACCATCTTTTGAATGATCTTTTTAAGATTCTTGTTAGCTTCCTTAACAACTATGAAGATAGCATATTTTTGATAGAAAAATATTGGAGAATTAAGCAGAAAGATGAAGAAAGCAGAGAAAGTGTCTAACAATAAAAAGAAGAAGATGGATGTATTCTTTATAATTCATTACTCTGTTTTTACACTATTGCAGATCATTTTATATCAAAAGTTGTAGATGTAAACCAACTTCTTTCTCCAATATTAACAAACTTTCCTATCTGTCTAACAATATTAACAAACTTTAACTGTCTAACAGAATTTTAACTGCTAGAGTCTTTAATCTCTTGACAAGTGGCACAATCAGGTTTGTTAATATCTTTACATTCCCCCTCAATCGTATACATGGAAGAGCCAAGCATAAGATTGGAGTAATGGTGTCAAAATAAAGGAGATGAAAGACCTTTAATTAGGATATCAACAAATTGGTATGCCGAAGAGACATGCTTAACAAGCAAGTCACCTTTGATAACATGTTCCCTAACAAAATGGTAATCAATCTAGAGATGCTTCATCTTGGAATGAAACACTGGATTGGAAGCTAGGGAAATAGCAGAGATATTATCACAATGAATTTAAGGAGGAATATATAGTGGGATATGAATGTCACAAAATAGTTGACGAATCTATGTAAGCTTTGCAGCAGCAATAACGAGAGCTCTATATTCAGCCTTAGCAGATGATCAAGAAACAGTATGTTGTTTTTTAGAAGCCCATGAAATAGGACTTGATCCTAAGTAAACAACAAAACCAGAAACAGATTGTCGGTCATTGGGATCACCAACCTAGTCAGCATCATTGTACACTTGCAGATTAAGAGTGTCAGGTTGAAAGTAAATTCCATAGTCAAGAGTACCTTTGAGGTATCGCAAGATTCTTTTCACTGCAACAACATGAGATTCCATAGGATTATACATGAATTGATAAGCTTGATTCACAGAGAAGGCAATGTCAGGACGTGTGAAGGTGAGATACTGCAGAGCTCCAACAGTACTCCTATACTGTTATGGATGAGAATAAAGCTTACCATCATCCTTGAGCAGGTGATGATAGGGAAGACAAGGAGTGGCACATGACTTTAAATTCTGTAAATCAACCCGATGTAATTCCTTGATATATTTGGCTTGAGACACAAAAAAGCTAGAAGAAGGATAAGAAATATGCAGTCCTAAAAAATACATCAATTGGCCTAAATCCTTCATATCAAATTCTTAAGTTAAGGCGTCAATAACTGATGTAAGAAGAGAGGAATGATTGCCTGTGAGAAGAATATCATTTACATAGAGAAGTAAAATCACAGTGCCATGAGAGGAGTTTTGAACAAATAAAAAAGGATCTGCAAGAGATGCTTGAAACCCCAAGCTAGGTGAAAAACTTGTAAATATATCGTTCCAGGTACAAGGAGCTTGTTTTAACCCATACAATAAATTACGTAGTCTATAAACAAAGTCAAGATAAAGCTTGCTTTTAAAACCTTATGGTTGAGTCATATAAACCTCCTCTTGAAGAATACCATGTAGAAATGCATTTTTAACATCAAGTTGCTTTAAAGGCCAATGAAACTAAGCTGCAAGAGTAAGTACCAACCGAATAATGGCAGGTTTCATTACAAGACTAAATGTTTCATTATAATCAATGCCTTCTTCTTGACTAAAGCCCTTGGTAACCAAGCGAGCCTTATGTCTAGCTATAGAACCATATGCATTTTTCTTGATTCTATAGACCCATTTATAACCTACAAGATTTTTGGCATGTGGTAGGGGAACCAAGTCACAAGTGCCTTGTACATGAAGAGCATCAATTTCCTCCCGTATATCAGATTACCATTCAACAATTTTAAAAGCAGTCTTGAACAAACTAGGTTCAACTTGAGAGAAATCAATAGACTGGACAGAGGTAGAATAAGCCTTCCTTTTTGAAATACCATTCTTAAACCTGGTTGTTATCGGGTGAAGATTCATAGGTGACAGAGGCAATACTACACAAAGTTTCTCAAGATGAAAGTCAGGATCCACAAGGAGAGGAGACTGTGTAGCAGAATCCAAACCTGACAAAGTCTGAGAGATGGTATAGGAAGGCAATGTATCCAAAGAGGCAATAGCTCTCAGGGTGGATAATGAAGTAGAGCATACAGGTAAGACAATATTATACAAAGAAACAAATGATGGAGAAAGAGAGGACGAACGAGAAGGAGAAGGAGAGACTTTAGGTACAGAAGTGTATATAAACATAAATTCATTAAAGATGTATGACAAGTCACAAAGAACTTATTAGTTGGAAGAGAAAAAAAGATATACCCCTTATATTGGTCTGCATATCCCAGAAAAATACAAGTGGAAGTTTTGGGCTGAAGTTTGTGAGTGTTGTAAGGCTCGAGTAGAGTTAACACGCCCAACCAAAGATTCTCAAATGAGTAAGGACTGGTATAGAACCATACAGTAATAGATAAGGAGATTTGAGTTGAAGAATTGGACAAGACATCCGATTAATCAAATAGATGGAAGTAGCACAAACATGAAACCAAAATTTAAATGGTAGATTGGCAGTTTGTAACAAAGTGATTGTTGTTTCTAAAATATGTTTATGCTTCCTCTCGGCAAGACCATTTTGTTCAGGAGTGTATGGACAAGACATGTGATGAACAATGCCTTTAGTAAGAAGATACTATTTGAAGGGATTACGGAGATACTCACCATCCCCATCACTCTGAAAAATATGAAGATTGGTAGAAAATTGAGTGACCAAGAAGGCATGAAATTAGACAAATATAGAATAAACCTCTCCTTGATTTTTCATTGGAAAAATCCAAGTGAACCGAGTATATTCATCTATGAAACTAACATAGTATCAAAATCCATCAACATAAATAGTAAGAGAAAGACCTAAAACATCGCTATGAATTACTTCTAAAGGATTTGTAATTTAATTGTTAGATAGGGGAAATGAAGTTTTTCAAATTTACCTTCTAAACAGGTGGTGCAGACTAATTTGGAGTTTTTTGAAGTAAAAGGAATTTGAGACTGATTTAAAAGAACAAAAGTGATTTTGTTAGAAGGATGGCTGAAATGCTTGTGCCATAGACTTGTTTTTACTTGGTGAACAAGATAGCAGAATTGATTCTTGGAAAAGGAAGATGCATGTTGAAGATGAGATTGTGGGATGGATGAAAGGGAGAAAGGAATAGGATACAAGCCATCTCTTCACATTCCCTGAAAAAGAGCCCTCTATGTGATCTTGTCCTGAATGCAAAAGCCAAATGCATCATAAATAAATCTGCAATTGTTATCTTTACATAACCTACAAACCAATAGCAGGTGTTGTGACAACTTAGGCACATGTAAAGCTTGTTTTAATTGTAAAGAGCACTGTGGAACAACCATAATAGAAGAACCAGCATTAGAAATGCTCAAACCTGAACCTCCTGCAGTGGCAATAGTATCTGATCCTAAGAAAGGAGTAGCTAGGTTGAGTTGAGCCAAGGCAAAGGTCATATGAGTTGTTGCTAAAGTATCAGCCACCCAAAATTGCTCAGTAGATGTAGAAGAAGGAAAGTTTGCATGCATGGCACTAAGATTGGTGGAAGAAGGTCTGCCTTGATAGGAGAGGTTGCCTCCATGATAACACTGAATAATATAATGCCCAAATTTCCAACAAATCTAGCATTGGACTGAAGAGGTAGAAGAAGATGGTTCATTATGCCATTGATAACAATCAGCAGCTACATGGCTTTTCTTGCTATAGATTTGATAGATGGGAATGTCAATGCCAGGACCAAGAATACCAAGATTGGAAGAAGGCTGAACTTGATAAGGTCGTGGACCAGGTTGATAATGACCACATCTTCGTCCACGACCTTTAAAATAAGAGCCTCTATTGTTGTAATAGCCACCGTTGGTGAACATTGCATTAGAACCATTGAAACCACCCGTGGAACCATAGAAAACTCCATGATGACCATTAAAACCCCCACTCAAGCTAGATGAAAGATGAGAAGATGGGAAGGACTTCGAGCTTGAAGGATATCCTTGAGGTTGAAAATTAGAATTAGAAATATAATTACCTTCATTAAGAATAAGAGCCTTGCCTTGAAATGTCTGATTTTGGGCCAACATTGTAGAAACAAATAGGGATGAAGACCGAGTTGCTCAAGAGTGGCTTCTTCAGCAAGATCGAAAATCTTTAAGAGATAATACATTGTCTCTGCCTCTAACCATACACCTAAATATGTTGTAGTTAGAAGGCAGGCCATTAAGAGCCAAAATCACGATATCATCATCTTCAAAATAAACTTCTATTGCAAAAAGATGATCTTGTGCATCTTTAATTCTTTGCAGATAATGCAAAGCTGGTTCTAATCCCTTCTTGATATTCTGAAGCTCACTTTTCATCTGAAAAATTCATGCTTTAGTAGCTGTAGAGAATCGATCCTTTAGTTAAACCCACATATCATGAGCATTGACACATCTAATAACATAGGAAATCGTAATAGAAGAAAGACTGGCAATAAGCAACTACATCAATGCTCGATCATGCATTTTCCACACTTGATAGTCATTAGTTTCAACGCCCTCAAGATTAGAATCTGCATCAAATTAGCTAGGACACTTCCTTGAACCATCAATAAATCCTAAAATACCATGGCTTTCAAGAAGAATTTGCATATGAAAGTACCATGTGAGATAATTTGTACAATCAAGTTTAACTATCACAACAATAGAAACTGTAGAAAGTAAAGAAGTTATAGGAGATTGAACAATCTGGAGTTGAGAAGTAGTCACCATTTTTGTTTTAAAATGCAGAAAAGGAGAAAAATATGGAGAGAATTATCGATGATGAAGATAGAAATAGAAATAGAAAACAAAAAGTACGATAGGAGAGGATCACAAGATCAAGAATTAAGCTCTGCTACCATATAAAGATAGCATATTTTTCACAGAAATATGTTGGAGAATTAAGCAGAAAGATGAAGAAAGTAGAGAGAGTGTTTACCAGTTGAAGAAAGAAGATGAATATATTCTCTGTAATTCATTACTCGGTTTTTACACTTTTGCAGATCATTTTATATCAAAAGCTGTAGACGCAAACCAACTTCTTTCTCCAATATTAACAAACTTTCCTAACTATCTAATAGTATTAACAAACTTTAACTGTCTAACAAAATCTTAACTACTAGAGTCTTTAATCTCTTGACATGTGGCACGATCAGGTCCGCTACTGTCTTTACAATAACTCCATTAACTTTTGGTCTATAAGAAAAAGATTTGAGGTGTTTAATCTTTCATTTAATGCAGACCTCGTCATTGAGCTTCCCATTGAAATTGTGAGCATTATTAGTTATCAATCTTGCTGGTAAGCCATAACGATAGATCAAATATTTTTTAATAAACCTTTTAACTACTTTTATGTCACATAAAAGTTAAACTCTACCCTTTTAGTGAAGTGGTTGATGGCCACCAAAATGAACCTGTGCTCGCTGCTAGGCTTTGGATTGATTGGTCCTATGACATCCAAACCCCACATATCAAAAGTCCAAGGCAAGGTCATATTGGAAAGCGGTGCTGGAGGTGCATTTATCTTATCACCATATATCTAACACTTGTGGTATTTTTTAATATAGTCTACACAATCCCTTTCTATGGTCAACCAAAAGTATCTATATCTTTGTATTTGCCTTGCTATTGTATGTTTATTGGCATGAGTGACATAAATTCTCTCATGGATTTCTATTAATGCATGCTCAATCTCATTTCATTCAGACATCTGAGCAAAGTCCTGTTAAATGATATAGCCTATTCAATGATATAGGTGCATTTTTATTAGGTGTAGGTCATTCTTGGATAGCCTTTATATTTTTCTCATCCATCTTAATACTTTTTACACTAATAACATAACCAAGAAAGATAATTTTCTCTATGAAAAATTAAACACTTTTTCATATTAGCATATAAACATTATTCTTTTAAAACATCCAATATATTCCTTAAATATTCAGTATGCTCATCTAAATTCTTGCTATAAATCAAAATAACACAATAAATCTACCTATAAAATTGCATAAAATATGGTTATTTAATCTCATGAAAATATTATATGCATTAGTAAGTCCAAAAGATATAACTAACCACTCATTCAAATCATATTTAGTTTTAAAAGCAGTTTTCTATTCATCTCCATCTTTCATTTTAATTTTATGATATCTACTTTTCAAATTAATTTTAGGAAACACATAGGATCTATACAATTTATCTGACATGTCATCAATTTTAGGAGTTGAATGTCTATACTTTACCATAATATTATTGATTGTATGATAATCAACAAACATTCTTCAAGTCCCATCTTTTTTTCAAAACTAACAACACTAAAATTACACATGGACTCATGTTTTCTCTTATGTACCCCTTTGACATTAGCTCTTACACTTTCCTTTAAAGTTCATCTGTCTCCTTGAAATTACTTTATAAGCTGATTGATTAGGTATTGCTACTCTAGGTACATGATTAATTTGATGTTTAATTCCTCTAATAGGTAGCAACCCATTTGGAATTTCTTCAGAAAAATATCCTTAAAATCCCGTAATAAAGAAACAAAAACACTAGAAATATAAGGATCACATTTATTAATGTTAAAATATGCCTCCTTATACACAAGTAAAATCATAGGCATGTCAAAAAATAAGCATTATTGATTTCATTCCCTTTTGCATAAAAACTTACATGTTTCTTTATTTTTTTCACGCTCTCTTTCTCACATTTTTTTTCTTCTTTCCTCTCTCGGCTAAAACCCTATTTTTCTCTACCTTGCCTAAACTTGTTCTCTCAATGCTCCTATGGGTTTCACTTTTCCTCACATCCTCACATGGTTGTTCTAAACTTTCAGCTTTACCTTTCTTTTTTAGTTTTATTTGATCTTTATAAATTTATCTAGGTGATAATGGTACAAGTATGAAAGCCTTTCCATCCTTTTTAAGAAAATATGTATTCTTAAACCTATCATGTTGGCTTTCCTATCAAATCACCAAGGATGCCCCAACAATAAATGAGCAACATGCATATAAATCACTTCAAACAAAACCTCATCCTTATACTTTCCAACAAAAAAAAACTTAAAACCTGTTTAGTAACTCTTAATTCATCATATTCATTCAACTACTGAAGTCTATAAAGTATTTCATGTTTACTAGTGTTTACATTTAATTTTCTAACAAGTGTAACACTAGCAAAATTAGCATAACTCTTACTATTAATAATCATACTACATACCTTGTTACTTATATAACATCTAGTATGGAAGATGTTTTCCCTTTGTTGCTTCATATCATCATCATTAATCTTAACACTAAGTGATCTCCTAATCACTAAAATCCCTTTATCAACTTGATACTCAACATCACTACAATCCTTAAGTGGTGGCATATCATCTTCCATGGATTTATCACTTTCAGATTCAATCTCACCATGCTCTTTCAAAACCATAACCTTTTTGTTTGGACACTGTGAAGTTACATGTTTATTACTCAAACACTTGAAACACTTAATATCATTGTTATAGTTAGTTTGAGTTTTGGTTTTATATTTCTTTTTAGTGGTTAAATCCCTCCTTAATACTTTAGGTGGTTTGACTTTGCTTCCCACTATATTTGATTTTTATGGGGCAACCCCCTTCTCCTATAATTCAGTCTCCAAGTTGAAAAAGCAATTCAAGGGATATTACCATGTTATAATGATTTCATAAATCATCTCTGCAATGTTTGATTGGTTAATGATTAGCTTTGGCTAATGGCATCCAATGGATGACTAAGATGAATGATTGATTAGCTTCGGCTAAAGGCATCCAAATGCATTACCGAGATAAATGATTGATTGGCTTCGACTAATGGCATTTAAATGGATGACCGGGATAAATGATTGATTAACTTTGGCTAATGGCATCCTAAGTAGATGACCGGGATAAATGATGATTAGCTTTGACTAATGGCATCCGAGATGGATGATCGGGTTGTAATTATTGATTAGCTTTGACTAATGACATTCGAATGGATAACTAGGACAAATGATTGATTAGTTTAGGTTAATAGCATCCTAAGTGGATGATCGGGATAAATGATGATTAGCTTCGGCTAACTGTATCTGAGATGGATGACCACGTTGTGATTGTTAATTAGCTTCGACTAATGGCATTTGAGATGGATGATTGGGTTGTGATTGTTGATTAGCTTTGGCTAATGGCATCCAAATGGATGACCGAGACAAATGATTGATTAACTTTTGTTAATGGCATCCTAAGCGGATGACTAGGATAAATGATGATTAGCTTCGGTTAATGGCTTTCGAGATAAATGATCGGGTTGTGATTATTGATTAGCTTCGGTTAATGGCATCCAAGATGGATGATCGGGTTGTGATTATTGATTAGCTTCAGCTAATGGCATTCGAATGGATGACCAGAGCAAATGATTGATTAATTTTGGCTAATGACACCCTAAGTGAATGACCGGGATAAATGATGATTACCTTCAATTAATGGCATCCAAGATGGATGACCGGGTTGTGATTGTGGATTAACTTCGGCTAATGACATTCGAATGGATGACTGAGATAAATGACGATTGGGATAAATAATGATTAGCTTCGGTTAATAGCATCTGAGATGGATGACTGGGTTGTGATTGTTGATTAGTTTAGGCTAATGGCATCTAAATGGAGGACCGGGACAAATGATTGATTAGCTTTGGCTAGTGGCATCCGAATAGATGACTAGGGCAAATGATTGATTAGCTTCGGTTAATAGCATCTTAAATGGATGACCAGGATAAATGATGATTAGCTTTAGTTAATGGCATTCGAGATGGATGACCAGGTTGTGATTGTCGATTAGCTTTGGTTAATAACAATTGAGATGGATGATCGAGTTGTGATTGTTGATTAGCTTTGGGTAATGGAATCAGAATGGATGATCGAGACAAATGATTGATTAGCTTTGGCTAATGGCATCCGAATGAATGACCAGGGCAAATAATTGATTAGTTTTGGCTAATGGCATCGTAAGTGGATGATCGGGATAAATGATTATTAGTTTCGGCTAATGGTATCCAAGATAGATGATCGGGTTGTGATTGTTAATTAGCTTTGGCTAATGGCATCTGAATGGATGACCGAAAAAAATGATTGATTAGCTTCGGCTAATGGCATCCTAAGTGGATGACAGGGATAAATGATGATTAGCTTCGGCTAATGGCATATATGATGGATGACCGGGTTGTGTTTGATGATTAGTTTTGGTTAATGGCATCCGTAGTGGATGACTGAATTGATTATGAAAATTGGCTTTAGTTAATGGTATCCATAGGAATGATAGGGGCTGATTTTGTGATTAGTTTTTGTTAAGGGCATCCCAGACGGATGGCCGAGTTTAAATATTGCGATTAACTATGGCTAAGAGTATCCAAGGTGGATGATCGGGTTAAGGAGAAGTATTTAACCTTGATCGATGTTAAACTTCGGCCCCACAACTCAGTGGAGAGGTTGGGGTGTGTAAGTGAGAAAATTACAGTTAATGAAATAATAAGAGATGTATAATGTATATAAGAAGTATAAGAAGGAATCTTCCTATTCTAAGTTAATAACAAAAAGCAACGACAATGTCATTCTAGATGTTTATTATTATGTTAGATTATTTACAATTCTTGTATCCATGTTATTTTATAATAAGGACATCACATAATCAAGGTGCATAGAAAAGCTCGTTCCACAAGTTCATTTATTTTAAAAGATGCTATGTAATAGTTTGATTTAGTTATGTTGAATATTTGCCATTCGAAACTTTTGTAAGGACTTGTAATGGAACTTGTAATCGAGCACAGGTGGGGATGTACAAACATGTAGACACGATACTATGAATACATTTATGTGGTATTTTCTTTTATAAGGATGTTGTGTTGTGAAATCACATGAGGATCGTATGAAATAAAATACTAGTTGTGTAAGATTGTCGATTATAAACTCGTGTTGATAACGAGATTAGAACAGGAATGCAAACACATAGGTATGCCAATATGACGTAATGTAAATGCATGAATATGAAAATATAATATTATAGACTGTGTATTGGGTATCTGTTATATGGGAATGTTGTTTTACAAGAACTATATCCCTATGATTCCTTGATAAGGAAGGAACATAATTACTAATTTACAAAATGTCATTGTGAGAAGTATTGAGAGAAAAAAAAATCCATCTATTTTGGCCTGGAAAAAGTCGGGTCGTTATAATAGTGATTTCATAAACCACCTCTAGAATGCTTGATTGGTTAATGATTAGCTTCGGCTAATGGCATCCTAAATGGATGACTAAGATGAGTAAATGATTTGCTTCGGCTAATAGCATTCTAAGTGGATGACCAAGATGAGTAAATGAGTAGCTTCGGCTAATGACATCCTAAATGGATGAACAAGATGAGTAAATGACTAGCTTCGGCTAATAGCATTGTAAGTGGATGACCAGGATAAACAAATGATTAGCTTCGGCTAATGGCATCCTAAATGGATGACCGGAATGAATAAATGATTGGCTTCGGCTTATGGCATCCTAAGAGGATAACTAGATTTGAGAGTTATAAGTTAGTTTGGAGAATTGATGTGTTCATGTATACTATGTTTTGTATATACAAAGTACATTAAAAAACTATGATTGTTATGTTTTAAACAGAGAATAACGTTAGTTCGACTAATGGTATTTGAGATGGATGATCGGGTTTGATTATTATAATTAACCTCGGTAATTGATGAATTATTAATGGTGGTATTTACATAAGTAGGGAGAAATGAAAGAATTATGCTCTTTTGGTCCATGAATGAAATGTAACTTTAATATTGCTTTATTATGTTTTCTTAAATTGCCTATAATGCTTGAAATTACCTTGTGCTGTAACAGAGACATCATACCAACATGATGCATAAGGAGATGTGTTTCGCAGCTCTCATATTTTGAAAAGAATATATATTCGCATGTTACGGGTGATATGAGTTCTGTATGAATAGATGTATTAATCACTTAATTAGTTGTTTGACCCCTTTTGTAAAGACTAGTAATGAAAAATTGAAATGGAACATAGATGTGAATGTGCGAACATGCTGATATGATGTGTATGAATATACATATAAGGCATTCATCTTTTAAGGATGTCATGTTGTGAAATTACATGAGGTCAGGATAACGAAAGTACTAGTTGAGGCCAGGGGCACAAAATGATTGGACTCCACGAAGAGTCTTCCACCTGACGTAGGAAGAAGTTAGGGCTGCATCCGATGTGATAACAAGTACACTACTGATGAATAACTTTAATGTGCTTATGTTGTTTAAACTAGGTGCTACCCACTTATTTAGTACCAGGAGAATTTGTCAACAAAATGGAAAGGGAGTTCATAATTGGAACTTCAAAAAGAAATAGGGTATGAAAAAGAAGTAAACATGATACAACTTGGGTGTGATTGATGTAACATGGGAAGTGATCACTTATGTGTCAAGACAGTTAAAGACTCACGTAGAAAATTACTCAAAACACGACCTGAGGTCGGTTCCTGTGGTATTTACTTTAAGAATCTGGAGGCACTATCAATATGAGTCCCTTTAATTTCGAGGATGAAATTTATATTAAGAGGGGAGAATGTAAACACCAAAAAAAGAAGAAGAGAGAAGTAAAGCTGAAATGACTCCATCATCGCTACCGATTTCTAAATCGGCAATAACACAATTTTTAGCTGTTGATTTATGAATCGACAGTGACATTGTAAACCTAACAAAATTTATGTTAGACCGGTCTATCATAAGGGAGAATAGGAATAGAAGTCAGCCCAAGATAACCTAAAAGGGGGATATTGACAACCTTAGTTTAGCACCCAAACACTCCAGCACACTTATTGAGGCTATAAATATAAGAAGAGAGAAAGGGTCACTCTTCCCAAAACAAGTTGCATGTTCTTGCCCTCTTTCTCTTCTTAAAGTTGTCTATAGCAGCTCAATGTTTCTCTTTTCTTCCTCCTTCCCAACAAAAACTTAAACCAAACCAACAAAGAGTGCCCCTTTGAACGTGTGTGTGTGTGTGAGAGAGAGAGAGAGAGAGAGAGAGAGAGTTGAGACCTTGAGTGGAGGCTGAATAGATGCTTATAGGAAGGGGAAATGGGCTAGAACGAGTGGGAAGAAACTGACAGAAAAAAGAGAATCAATAGAGGAAGATGAAGGGGGAGAATCGGGAGAAGGAAACAAGGAATACTACCAAATTATCCAGATCCACTTAGATTTGAAAGATATGGGTCATGTAGTCTCCCCCTTGTTCTTGAGACATAGAATAAAAAATGATGAAGGAGTTCTTAAGAAAATTGACTTATGACCCCTAGGCTAGCTATGAAGGAAACAAAAATCAACTAAGAGGATAAGAAAACAGAGATGAAATGAGGCCACTTTCCAGAACATTTAACAAAGAAAATGAATAAAATGGAAAGAATAAAACATGGTAGTGGGTCGGCCATAGCTATGGGGTTGGCCTAGATGCATTGTGTAAGAGAATGCATGTGTGTGTTCATGTTAAGATCATGTAACTCTGCTGAGATTTGATGATAGATTATGTGCTGGAATTGAAAATGCATGTGTGTTCATGTTAAGATCATGTAAGTCTGTTGGGGTTTGATGATAGATTATGTGCTGAATTTGAAAACATGTGTTCATGTTAAGATCATGTAATTCTGTTGGGTTCTAATGACAGATTATGTGTTGGAATTGAAAATGTATGTGTGTGTTCATACTAAAATCATGTGACTTTGCTGGAACCTAATGATAGATTATGTGTCTGTAGCAAATTAGCATTCGCTATCGAAAGTGTGTGTTCTGTAGCAAAATTGTAATTTGCTGTTGAAATTGAGTTGTATGCAGTGAATTAACATTCGATGCTGAAAGTGTGTGCTCTATAGCGAATTAGCATTTGCTGTCGAAATTGAGTTGTATGCAGCAAATTAACATTCGCTGCCGAAAGTTTGTGTTCTGCAGCGAATTTGTGATTCACTGCCGAAATTGAGTTGTCTATAGTAAAAGGATGTGTTCTGCAGTGAAATTGTGATTCACTGCCGAAATTGAGTTGTATATAGGAAATTAGCATTAGTGAAGAAAAGATTTTGTTGAAGAAAAAAGAAAAAGGGTAATTTTAAAATAGTATTTTCAGTGTTAATTTTAAAACAAATCGATTTACAAATTAGTGGAACCCTCTTAATTTTTTTCTATTTTATTTTTTATGATTTAATTCCATTTGAAATTCAAATTCATATCTTTAAAAGAATTCCAAACATATAAATTGATTTAACTATTGAGATTTTTAAAACCAAAACTAAATGAATCATTTTTTTTTTTTAGTTTTCTAATTAGCTTTTTAAGTTTTTTCAATTAATAATTTTTTTTATTATTTCAATTGGTTTTTGGTTTTTTTTTTTCTCATCCGATCGGGACCCATATTTCGATGAGGAGAAGAAAGCCGAAAGGATCCACAGATTCGTATGGTCAACGGCTACCCTACGTTTCTCTCCACCCCCCTTGGCCTTTGCTTTGCCTCATTGCCTTCGCCCCCATATATACTCTCTCTTTTATTGCTTCTATTATTATCTTTTCATATATCTACTTTTAGCACTTGCCCAAACCATCATTGTTTTGCTCTTCTTCTGCCGGGCTTCATCTCTCTCGAATATTGCAATTTGTTTTGGCAACTAGGTGACTCAGAGTTTTCAAATTTAACATTCTCTCGCATGAAAGTTTGTTTTTTTTGTGAGGTGAAAGGATTTGATTTGGTGCTTTAGTGACCACTTCTGGACTTGCTATTTATCTGAACATTCTTTCTGATTTGTTATTGAATTTCTTCGGCTCATCGGTAACTGTTTGATTCGATAAGCTTTTTTGTTTTTTGCTTCTTTGAATCTTTTGGGATTGGGAGTTGGTGGCATTTGTAGTCTGTCAATGAGCGCTTTGGGTGAGGGACATTTCAATGCAGAACTTGAGAATGGTGTGAAACTTAATCGCCTTGATCTGGGAATTCAGGACCAA
>JAAWWB010001419.1:0-25001 GCA_018804465.1 Populus tomentosa
ATTTTTTGCTGGATTGTAAGAATATTTAATTTAAATATATTTTTAATTTACTTTACATTAAAGGTATTATATATTTATGTAATTATATTTTAAATTGTTATGTAGGATGAGACAATGATTTATTGTCATACATATTGGCAGATGAAACTACATGAGCGGGTTCAGTCATATTTGTTGCAGACATGGTTTTTATATGTTAGTTGTCTAAACCACATCAAGCTTGACCATTGTTTGATCTATGATTGAGCGATGAAGATGTGAGACACACAGATTCCATCTTATGCATGAGGAGATGACATCAACACTACATGACATAAAAGTTTTGGTTAGACTGCCTATTCATGGATAAGCAATCATATCTACTAGTGTTGTAATCGGATTGTATTATACGAGCATTCATTTGGATTGACACCCCCTCCTTTTAAATTGGAGGTAACATACAAAAATGGATTGAGAAGACATTTATCACACTACTAGATGAGACTAACGACGAGGTCCTGTGGAGGAATCAATTAAACCATGATTTGAATGTGTTGATTATTTGTTAAGTTTGCATGAATTAGTATAATAATTTTAATGTGTTATGTAGGTATGTCAGAGTATATATTCTATATTTGTTTGGTAATGTATTATTAAAAAACCTTACAAAGAAATATGTGCCTTTAATTTATCCGATACTCTTGGATGATTTTAATGTCATCCCCACATATAGCTTGAGATCTACTATCTTGGCATCCTTGTACAAACATGTATATTTAATATGTATGAAATGAGCTAAACAAGTTTGCTACTTCTACATGTATGAATAAAAAATTTTAAAATAACTATTTACATTTTAAATATTTGTTGTTAGCATGAAATAAATAACTTGCTTTTATTTAATAACATTTATGATCTTGGGAGCATCTACATGTGAGTAGAACTAAAATACCTAAATTGTCGCCTATGACTGTTCAGACTATGAGAGTTACACTTGAATCTTTACTAGGGTATTGCAAAGTTATTTTGCAATTATATACATTTATATTGTCTAATTATAACTTTAAAAAATACAATTAAACTAACATATTTGTAATGTTATATGATATGCTAGTAGAGTATTTGATAATAATCCAACACATGCATTGTTATTTTTATCGGAGCAAGTTAGTTAGGCAACATGCTATCCAGGTATTCTTTGAACTATTTGTTAAATAAAAAACTTAACTTCACCGAATTATTGTTGTTTAATATTTAAGAAATTTATCTTCAATTGGTCATGTGGATGCCTTATTCGGATGAAAGATTGAAAGTTGCTCTGACTATTTGCACTAGCAGGATGAACATATGAACATCAGTAGTCTCGTTAATATTTTTTTAGATGATTGAGCTACAATGCCCATATTGGATAATGCAACAATTCAACTATATACAACACATTTTAGTCGATGTCGATATAAGTGATGTTTTGCACACCATAAATCATCAGGGTAAAAATTATTAATAATTGCAACTAATTGAGCTGTCGGGGAGCTTATGTATCAAAGTAGTATGCAAAAACTTTCAATGTTTATTTTATTTTTTTTCTTTTTGTTTTGGATTTGAGTTAAAATTATACATGGAATAACAGTGTGGTTTATGGTTAGTAGGTGCTCGTGTATATATATAGCAGAGATAGCACTTCAAAACTTAAGAGGGGCTTTGGGTTCAGTGAATCAAGTTCGCTGCATTGTTTAACTTTTTAGGAACTTGTATTATGTTGGAATATTGGTATGAGGATTGATTGCTTTCAAATTAATCAAAATTTGATATTTTGTTCTCTAGCTCTCTATGACAATAGTAATCATGCTTGCTTATCTGCTTGGATTGTTTGTTGAATGGAGAATACTTGTAGTTTAGGGTAAACATTATCTCTGATTGCCACTCCACTAGTGAGATGAAATTCTTGTCTTAAACATTTCTCTTCGTAGAACGATCATGATATTATATATTCTTCTTTCTTTTCCTGAACAAAAATGGTACGAGGATAATTGATCAAATGATGGGAAATTAATAAACATTGTCTGATCATAATAACTTCTTTGGTAACAATAATGTTGAGAATTCTTTTGTTTCCGATAGGCCTAAGTTGTTTTGGCTAATCTATACCTCCACTTTAGATTGAAACTGGATTACTTGTCCAGCAACAGCTAAGTGGAATTAATGGCGCTCTATTCGATTTTTGAAAATGCTGGTAAGCACAACCTAGTCCTCCATCAACTCTGAAGTTTGGAGCATTTTATCAGGTTCTTACACCATTGCATAAGAACCTATAACAATTTCTCCCTTATTGGAAATAGTACTGATATTTCATCCCTGATAATTTCTCCTAATATGTTTTATGATTCTTAACATATTGACTACATGTTGTCATCATGACTGTAGGAGAACAAATTTAGACAAAAATAGCGTTGCCCTTTGGCGATTAAAAGCTTGTGAATGTACTTTTTCTACGCTTTATATCTCTCTTTAGATAGTGACATCAGTGGAAAAATTGGAAGTCTATTTTGATAAGATCATTTGCCTTACAACCCTAGCCACTATTCATCCTTCCCAAATTAGCAGTCACAACCACGCCACCACCCACACAATAGCAATCATAACCACGCCACCACCCACAAACAACAGTCATCCACTATGACCAATCGAGACTTGGCAAGAGTAGTTTTTGATAATATTCTTGACAAGTAACAACTATGTGTATTAAAAAAAGGCCTGGAATCTTTTAACATGTTAAAAGAGTATTCATGTATGTGTAGAGGGAAAAAGAAATGGATGATAGCAGTGTTCAAGAGAAGCAAAAGCCTTTTAAAAAAATTCTCCTTTTTTATTTTTTGGGTGGGTAATGGGTTGAGAAAAGTAGCATGGTGGTATAATGTGAGACTAGTGAGAGAAATGGGTTTTGTTTCAAAAAATTTAAAGGTTGAACTTTGAAGTTTTGATGCGTTGATTTTTTAATGTAGTCCAAAACCAAAAGGGATGATGGTACGTAATGCCTATACATTTGAGGTTTTTTCTCTAAATTACAATTTATTAATAGCTTGATTTCATTTATTGTGTTTGGTGTAAGAAAGAAAAATATTTAATCTTCATAGCTTCATGAAAGAATTGTCACAGCCCAGCCCATCCTGCTAGATATTGTCTGATCTGGGTCTTAACTACTCTCACGAATTTGTTCTTGGTGACCATACAAAGCCCCAAAACACATCTGACAAGTTAGCAACTAACACTACTAATAAGACCAGCTACCAAATCCTCACCTGACGATATGGAATATTACAATCCACCTCCTGAAAGGAGCCTCTCATACTCCGGGTCTGGGCTAATAATTATAACACTTATTGCGTCCCATTAAATACGAACAAGCAGTGCATATTTGTATTAATTAGATGTGATAATACGAGCAGTAAAATAATATTATTTTACCTTTATGGGATTACATATCTACCCCTCCTACATTGTATAGAAGCACATCAAGTTAGGTAATATAAGAGGAAGCATGAGTATACATAAAAGGTGCCCAGTTTCTTTTTTCCTTTTGTTTTTCAATCCTAGATTTGCTTAGCAAAGTGTCGAGCCCTAAGCACACTAGGTCTGATGCCAACCAAACCCTACCATGTTGGGCTTGATAGTGTGACAAGCCCCTCGCCATCCACCCGTGTGAATGGGCTTCATCCCTTGACAGATATCTTGTATCTGGTATGTTTGCAAGATCCATATGATTTAACAAATTTTAAAATAAAAATCTTAATAAAAATTGACTCGTTAATCACCCTTAAGTCTTTAATGCGTAATCTCGCATTTAAAGGCTTAAGAGAGGTTGAGGTGATATGGGCTAGTAGGTGTCTTGCCGTCTTTTGAAAAAAAGACGGTAAATCATTTGCGTACCTAACAATATTTGGAGAGAGAAAAAAAATTTATTAGGAAGATCCCCTGGCAATTACATGCTTTTGGCCTTCTTATGGTTATAGAGCAAGTGCAACCTATATTGTATTCATATTTTTGTCTATTTTTGTACCTTTCTTAAAACTTTCATTGATATCACATGAGTTAGCAACTTCTAATATTTTACAAGAAGATAGCATTTTGATAGTAGAGAGGAACTAATTAACAAGGTATACTAGGACTTCTTTTCTTGTGATTTTGGAAAAACCTTCTTTAATTTTTTCTCCATTCTACCATCATGAATTCTAGGAAAGGAAATGGAAAAAGTACACCTAAAGGTGATTTCAGTTTCAGACTTGAAACTAGAGCCACTCGTAAAAGATCTTCGACCACAAGAATTGAACCGATAATGCCCAAACTTCTTCCCCTTGAAGAAGGGATGAGAATGTTCCCCAGGAAAGGCGACAACCAAGACTACCCAGAGCACCAGTGGATGACATATAAAGTTTGATGTCCTAGGACCATGTATCCCAGGCTAATGTTCACCAGCTAGGAAATTATCAAATTGTCGCCTATGAAGCCGGTGACCGTATCTCTCGGGTCACTAACAAATATAGTAGGGGTAATATTATCATTACAACCCTTATATGCTTATACAAGTTTGGATACTTCATGTTTTGTTTTTTTTTTCATATCTCTCATTTCCTGTGTTTTCTTATGCAGCATCTTTTCCTAGAACAACTAGATCTGAACACAGGTGGTCTACGCCATCCTACTCATATGATTACACCCTCTCCTAGTTGCGACTCCTCTTCTGAAGAATATCTACCAAGAGTTAGGTCTTCTATACAAATGAATATTGAGGAGGTATCCACGCTTGCAGTCCTAATTGAGGATGTTGCTAAAGACACCCCCCACCACTGACCTTCCTATTATGAAGAATCCTCAAGAGGTAACAAGGAAGGCTCATTCTCCAATAGAAGGTCACATGATGCCAACACCCACCTCGATCATTCTAGAGGCGGCTTCGCGTTGGAAAAAGAAAAGAATCTCCATTCCTTCTAATTCTGAGGTGAAGATCATTCCTCCACAAAGTTACCCCGCTCCCATAAGCCCAAGTCCTACTCCCATAAGCCCAAGTGATGCTCCCACAAGTCTAAGTTATTTGTTTTGTGGGTCTACAAGTCAACGTCCTCCATCCTTTAAGATTGGATTGTGCCCCCATTTGTTTCTCCATTCTCAATGAGGAAGAAAAAGGGATAATGAAGACTATCCTTCAAGGGAGGTCCACGCTGGGACTTAGTGGTCTTAATGTGATGTAGATATTAGAAAAACTCTTCATCTTACCTTCTAACGTACAAGGACTGACCGATCTAAGCTTCTAGTGCCACCTGACCATCACAAGGCTAATGGCATTTCAAGTAAGAAAGTATGTTAATTTTTATGTCCTTTTATTTGGTATGTTATTCTGAAAGATAATTTATTTTTTCTCTTATCATCATTTAGACCTTCATGATGTGTGCCTATTCTAAGAATAGATGGGCAGAGGAGAAAAGGGTCATAAAAGAGGTCATTGAGCAACATAGAGTTGACAAGTCTGAATTTTACAGATTTAAAGAAGAAAAGGTTGCTCAGGATGTTGAGATGAACTCTTTTCAGACAGCATACTTTATGTTACAAGGGCAGCTGAGGGCTTAGACCTATGCCCTAGAAACAATTGAGCAACGGTTGGCCGAGGCCTTTAGCCGTATCGACCTCCTAGAAAGAAGGATGATTGAATTGAAGAACAAGATAACTGAGCTTAAGGGGGCAAGAGACACCCTAAGGGAAGAATTAAGGAAAACTAAGGAGAAGGTTTAGAAATCTCGTGCGAGGAAGGATAACCTGAAGAATTCTTCCTAGGCTTTTTGGTTAGAATATGGAGAGTCCGTGTCTCTAACAGAGACAATAGGAGACAAACTCTTTTTTTTCCATGTCAAATTTGTACTTCTTCAACTTGTCTAGAGGTATACAAGTTGAATTCAATTAAAGTTTTCCAAATGGCCAAGTCCCGGACTTTGACTTCAATGAAAGTTTTCCTTAAAAAAGGTAAGTTATTATCTTGGGTTTGGCTGTGTTAAATCCCAATGTTTTAGGTTTGGAATGCATGTCAGACAAGTTGGCTATTTGGAAAACTCTCACTTAAGTTAACTTGTATACCTCTAGACAAGTTGAAGTACAAATTTGACATGGCTAAAAAGAGTTTGTCTCCTATTGTCTCAGTTAGAGACACAGACTCCCCATATTTTAACCAAAAAGCCTAGGAAGAATTCTTCAGATTATCCATCCTCGCACGGGATTTCTAAACCTCATCCTTGGCAATCCTTAGTTCTTCCCTTAGGGTGTCTCTTGCCCCCCCAAGCTTAGCTGTCTCGTTCTCCAATTCAATTATCCTTTTTTTCTAGAAGGTCAATACGACTGAAGGCCTCAGCCAGCCGTTGCTCAGTCATTTCCATGGCATGGGTTTGAGCCCCTAGCTGCCCTTAGAGTATGTTGTTCGAAGAGAGTCCATCTCAACATCTTGAGCATCCTTTTTTTCTTTAAGTCTGCGAAATTCAAACTTGCTAGCTCTATACTGCTTAATGACCTCCTCCATTGCCCTTTTCTCCTCTACTAATCTATTCTTAAAATAGACATGCATCATGAATATCTAAATGATGATACTAGAAAAAATAAGTTATCTTGCAGAATAACATACCAAATAAAAAGACAAAACTTAACATGTTCTCTTACTTGAAATGTCATTAGCCTTGTGATGGCCAGGTGGCGCTGACATTTTGGATCGGTTAGTCCTCTTACGTTAAAAGGCAAGATGAGGAGTTTTTCCAATGTCTCCATCATATCAAGACCATCGCATCCTAGCATAGACCTCCTCTGGAGGATAGTCTCCATTATCCCATTTTCTTCCTCATTGAGAATGAGGAAACAGATGGAGGCACGATCCAATCTTAGATTGGAGAAGATGTCTTCCATCCTCAAGGATGGAGGAGGCTGACTTGAAGACCCAAGGAACAAATAATTTGGACTTGTGGGAGCGCCACTTGGGCTTATGGGAGTAGGACTTGAACTTTATGGGACCAACCAACTTTGTGGAGAAATGATCTCCACCTTATAATAAAAAGGAATGGAGATTCTACTCCTTTTTCAATGCGAGGCCGCCTCCAAAATGACCAAGATGGGTATTGGTGTTATATGACCTATTGAAGGAGAACAAGCTTCCCTAGTTGCCCCTTGAGCATTCTCTATAACAGGAAGGTTAGTGGTGAGGGTGTCTTCAACAACATCCTTAGTTAGGACTACGAGCATGGTTGCCTCCCCAATGTTTATTTGTATAGAAGACCTAACTCTTGGTAGATGTTCTTTAGAAAAGGAGTCGCAACTAGGAGAAGGCGTTGTCACGTGACTAGGATGGCGTAGACCACCTGTGTTCAGATCCAATTGTTTCAGGAAAAGACGTTGCACAAGGAAACATTCAAGAAATGAAAGATATTAAAATAAAATAAAAACATATGAAATATCCAAACTTGTATAAGCATATAGGGGTTCTAATGATAATATCACCCCCACTATATTTGCTAGTGACCTAAGAGATATGTTCATCAACTTTAGGGACGACCACCAGATATTCTCCTAACCGGTGAGCGTTAGCCTGGAATACCTGGTCCCAGGACACCGAACTTTATTTGTCATCCACAGGTGCTCTAGGTAGTCTTGGTTGTCCCCTTTCCTGGTGAACATTCACATCCCTTCTTCTAGGGGAAGAAATTTGGGCATTATCTTTTACAGATCTAGGTTTTATTCTTATGGCCAGAGATATTTTACAAGTGGCTCTAGTTTCAAGTCTGAAACTGTAATCACCTTCAGTTGTAGTTTTTCATTTTCCTTTCCTAGAAGTCATTATAGTAGAATGGAGAAAAAATTAAAGAATGTTTTTCTAAAAGCACAAGGAAAGAAGTCATGATATACCTTGTTAATTAGTTCTCTCCTATCAAAATGCTCTTTTTGTAAAATATTGGAAGTTGATAACTCATGTAATATCAACGACAAGTTTTAAGAAAGGTACAAAAAGAGGGAAGAATATGAATGCAGGACATGTAACACTTCTTCTATAACCTTAGGAAGGCCAAAAGCCTATAATCGCTAGAGGGTCTTCCCAATAAATCTTTTCTCTCTCTTCAAATCTTGTTACGTAGACGCCTCACTGTCTTTTTTCCAAAAGACGACAAGACATCTACTAACCCATTGTCACCTTAACCTCTCTTAAGCCTTTAAATGCAAGATTACGCATTACAGGCTTGAAGACAATTGACGAGTCAACTTTTTATTAAGATTTTTATTTTTAAATATCATCTTAAATTATATGGATCTCGCAAACATACCAGATACAAGACATCTATCAAAGGATGAACTCATTCACACGGGTGGATGACGAGGAGCTTGTCACACTGCTAAGCCCAACATGGCACGGTTCGATTGGCATCAGACCTAGTGTGTGCTCAGGGCTCAACACTCCACTAAGCAAATCTAGGATTGATAAACAAAAGGAAAAAAGAAACTGCAACCTTTTATATATACTCATGCTTCCTCTTATATTACCTGACTTGACATGCTTCTAAATAATGTAATAGGGATAGAGATGTAATCTCATAAATGTAAAATAATATTATTTTACTGCTTGTGTTATTGCATCTTGCTTGTATTTAATGGGATGTAATAGGTGTCATAATTACTAGCTCATGCCTGGAGCATGAGAGGCTCCTTAAAGAGGGTGGATTGTACTTTCCCACATTAGCGGGTAAGGATTTGATAGTTAACCTTATTAGTAGCATAGTTATTAAACTCGTCTCAGTGGTTGACCAAGCTAAAGGGTCGGGTCCTGGGATTTATGGGTCAACCCATAAATCCCGGGTTATTTAGGGGTTTGGGTTAAAAATAAGTAGAAAAAGGAGGTGGTTAAATAGGATCTAATGTGGCAGTCATGTTGTTGGTTGTTTTGTGCAGAGAAGGGGCTCTTAATCCCATCACCATCTCCTCACAATTTATTTACCCTATCTGGCTTCATTACAAGCAACCAAATTGTCTCTTTTTTTTTTAACCATCTATTTAGTGCAGGTATGAACATGACCTTTTGGAAGCCTAGAAGCACAATCCTTGCTCCTTGACGCCCCCATGCTCTAAATCTTAAAAGCATCACACAAACCCTCTCTGTTTTACATCTTTCCCCTACAAATTCATATGGTTTCTACATGCTTGAAAACATTAGCTAGAGAGAGAAACAAAGATGTTAAAGACTTGATGACGGTAATAAAGCCTGTGGTGCTGGTGTGGTACCTGTCGCCTCTCTCTCTCCTAAAATTATGAGTTTGGTCCCATTTAACCTTCAATTTCCTTCAAGTTACAATCATCAATTGTTAGGGCTAGAAGGAAAAAATGAAAACCCAATGTCAACCCTCAAGATCTCCAAACCCAGATCGACTTGCAATCATCTTAAGCGGACCCAACTCCAAAACACTGGGTCTCGTCCGAGTTCACCCGGGTCACCCTGGTTATGGGTCAACCCGCTGAGTCGACCTGATTTTGCCAAGTCGTTGCATCAGCCGGTCTTTTAACAAACCCGGACCAATCCAGTTACCGGATCGACCCGCCAGGCCGATTCGGGTTTAATAACTATAATTAATATTGATAGTTGCTAACTTGTTAAACGCGTTTTGGAGCCATGCGTGGTTACCAAGAACAAATCCGTGAGGACAATAAGACTCAAAACAGACAATATCTAGCAAGTTAGGTCGGGCTATAACAAGACTAATATATTTTATTTTAATAGTAAAAATAGAAAAAAAATTGAACTGGGATAGTTCAACGTTGTGCACAAGACGAAAGAGAAATGGGAAGCTATTGTCCAAAGTTGATTGATGGAGAATATAATATCAATATTGAAAATAATTCAGTATTTTTGTTTCTTTTAACACACTAAAATAAAAATCTAAAATATTATGAATTTATAAACTGATACAAGGTGTAATACATAGAGAAAGTATAATGTATATATAAAAAAAAAAAAAAAAAAAGTTGTGGAAGAAGAAATGAATAACTCTTACCACCTTTGCTTAATTTTCAGCAACCAGGGGAGATCGAATTGATAATAAACCATATCAAATCAAGGCAAGTAGGAGACAAGCAGACGTAGTAAGCAATGACAAGCAGACACAAAGATTAGAAGATCATGCAGAACTAAAAAGAATTTCTGAGATAGGCAAGTTCCTCATCCGTAGGTGTAATTTGTCAAATCTTGCCGAAGCTACTAGACCATATATTTACACGGCCATCGAGGAGGATGTACATATAAATTAGACAAAAAAATGTTTTTAGTAAATTAGTCAATGGCTAAACCGGCCGTTAAACATAAAGAACTGGTATCTGAAAGGGGTACATGAAGGGTTTTTTCTTTTTCTATTTGACTAGGTGGTGTTAAGTGCCGCCAAAAACAGAACAAACAGGGATACACAAGGAAAACAACATCTGCAATTCCATAACCAAAATAAAACGACCCAGAAATGAAAGTTCAAAGACAGACAAGACAGAATAGCTAGACTCCTAATTAGTGATAAGCAGTTCCCTGGAGGGAGAGTCTATTCCAGTCGTTCTTGGTCTAGGCAACTAACTTCACCGGATACATGTCTATACAATCTTCCCAGGGACTATTACAAGATGGCTTCACATCTCTGAGTGCCTCCCACACTGCACTATTACATTTAAAACCACTTCCAAATGCAATCTGCCACACACGATTTCCCTTTTGCATCCTTTGTTTAGCCTCAATATAGGCTAATTCATACCAAATGGAACTTGATGAAGTATTCCCAAACCGGTGCAGAGTCATCCTAGAAGCCTCAACATGCACCGGCAAGAGCTGCAAATTCTTCTCCAGCTCATCAATCACAGCCCTCCCTCCAGCATGTATACAGAAATGATCAAACGCCAACTTAAAATCCGGAATATAAGGCATCATCTTCTTATTTAATAACTTCTTAACCACCAAAGTTGCAAAGAACAAAAGCTGCTCACTAATGGGAAGCACAAGAGGACCCAGAGTAGTAATATTGGTCTTCAAAGCCCCTCCTGCAATCGCCATCAAATCTTTCGAAAGCGAAACACCAGTCTTCCCCGCATCATCCTGTTCTTGATACACACAACGAAATGCCTTATCATCCGCTCCTCGATGCGTCCTCACAACATGAACAAGCTTATACTTACCCTTCCTTTTATCACCAGACTCGTTCGAAAGCAAAACCGCCGAACCCCCAACTCGAAACAAACAATTGGGAATCAACATAGACTTTTTATTCCCAAAATACCAATTCTGAGTAATGTTCTCAGTACTCACAACGACCGCGTAAGTATTCCTATGAACTTGTAACATATCCTTAGCAAGATCAATTGCAATAACACCAGCACTACAACCCATCCCACCTAAATTAAAACTCCTAATATTTCCCCTTAATCTATACTTGTTCACAATCATTGATGAAAGGGATGGTGTAGGATTAAATAAACTACAATTAACAACAAGAATACCAATACTTTTAGGATTAACTTGAGTATTAGTAAATAAATTATCCAAGGCACCAAACATAACCTGTTCAGCTTCTTCTCTAGCCGCTGCCATCGACGGCCTAGGAGGAATGTAATGCATCGCTTCAGGGACATAAGTCTCCTCTCCAAGCCCAGACCGCTCCAAAATCTTGCGTTGAAACTCAAGCGACGTGTCGTCGAAGTCTCCAGTCAATCTCGAATGCTCCATGAACTGATTAAGCGGTGCTTTTAAATGATCCGGAGCGCGATAACAGGAGTAATCGATTAAGTAAACGGGTCTGGGTCGGGTCATAATGAAAACGGTGAAACCGAAGACGAGAAAAGCGGAGCAAGTGATGACCGTGACTAAATTGTATTGAAGATGGATCCATAATTGGCGGAGATCTTTGATATTCATTTGCGAGGATTCGATGGAGATAACTATGATTAAGGGAATAAAACATAAGGTTAGCAGGTTGGAGATTAAGCAGTGGTACCCTAATTTGACGTACTTTAGATTTACACTTTGTAAGAAATCTGGAAGCCCGCGTTGTTGGTGGATCCGGATCTCGCCGCCGGAGTCCATGGCGGTGGTGAAGGTAGTTGAGAAGGAGTGAGGGGTGTTTGGGTGGAGGAGTGACTAATTTTTTTATATTGGGAGTGAAGTAGTTAGTAGCCAACTGTGCTGCTGCAGACCGTTGACAGCATAAACAGTCTAGTGTACACTGCAAATACTAGGTTGACGGTGACACTTTTGGAGTTGAATACCATATCATTAGTTCTAGCTTTTACCCGTGTTGTGTCGCATAGTTATTGGCCCAATTTAAAAGTTAGGTTTGTAGTTATATGGATTGATATTGGTTAGCCTAGAAAAATAAAAAATATTTAAAATTTTAATATTTTATATAAAAAAATAAAAAATATTTCATGTGAATATAAACTATATATGTTATAAATAATTAAATAAAAAATTATTTTAAATTTTTTTTTTATTTTACATCGAAAAGATACTTTTAAGTTAGTATGTTATCCTTTTAAACTGAAGTATTTAAACCAAAAGGGTTTTTTATCTTACTTTAAAAAAATATAATTTTTTTTTCTTGTAAACATAAAGTACATATATATTAAAGAATTTCAAATCTCACATTGAAAAAATAAAATATTTTTCTAGTATTTATATAATGAACTTTAAAAAGGTTTAGTAATTAACTAAAAAATATAAATATAAAAAAGGTCTTTGGCTAGAAGAAAAAAAACATTTGAAAAAAAAAATCTAAATCAACTTTTGTCGGATCGCCTGGGCCACGAGTTAACCCTACAGGTTTTGTCGGGTTTTTACTCATCCCGATCTTTTACCCTACCTGAAACCGGTCCAGTCAGTGGGTCAACCCGCCAGGCCAATCCGAGTTTAATAATTATGGTTGTAAGGCCATTTTAAAAATTAATTTTTATTTAATTATATAGTGATTGAAAAAAATATTTGTATGAGTTTGAAAATTTTAAATTTTAAAGAAAAAAACATTTCTAAAGTCAAAATATTTATTATTCATGTGTTTTGTTGTTTTAACAAAAATATATATTTTTTAATAACTATATTGTTTTTTAATTAAAAAAAATCAAGATAATTAAAAGAAATATTCTCAAGAATCTTAATAATTTAAATGAAAGAGTGAAAAATTTTATTTCTAGAGATAAAACTTACATTTTTTAATCATCTTATTTTTTTATATATATAAAAATGTTTTTTTATTATTAGCATTTTTTTAAAACAAAAACTTATCATAATGTAAAAAGCAAGTTTTAAATTAAAAAGTTTTCATAATTTTTATATTGCTATATGAGAAAATAAAAAATATTAATTCATGGAAACTATATAAAAAAATTAACTATTGAAAGACCTTTTAATTCTCATTTGATATCAATGTGCAATGCTTTATAATTTATTATATATTCAGTTCAACAATAATATTTGTCATGCATTTAGGAGATTGGTTGTTCAGATCAAGAACTTGTTCTTGCTCTCTCTCTTTATATTTTTTTTTTTGTAATTCTTAAATTTTGTTTTCATTAATATCTTGTTTATGATTTTCATTTCCTTTCTTTTACTTAGTTAACCTGTATCTTATTTATGTTCTTGTTTTATTTATTTATGTTTCTCTTCTTCATTATGTTTAGCTAAGTTTATTATGTCAAGGTGAAAAAGTTATACTAATGGTGTAAGAATAAGTATGGTGTAAACTCAACATGGACCTTAATGTTTAATATTAACATGTCTTATCTTTTTATCTTACTAATTCTTAATACCTTGCTTGTTAAATGGTTAATCTAGATTTTTGTGTATAACACTTGGTACAACAAATGCTTGGCACTCTCATAGTCCAACCGTATGGTATTACCTACACTTGTGCTATGAAAGGAACTTGATTTGTTGTTAACATAAGTTAGCATCATAAATTCCTCGTAATATTTAAAAGTTTGGTGTTACTTAAAGAAGATAATTAATATGATCATGTAACAATTTATAATGAGCTATTAATGACAAATCATCTGATTGGAACCTCCTTTATGTGTGGTTTCCAGTTGAATAATAAGAGTTTATACTATACTTGTTTGAAATACCATTAGTGGATCCTCTAACATTGCCATTTGTTTTTATCATTGTTTAATCCTTACATTAATCTTTCATCTCAAAGTTCTCATCAACTTCTTCTTTATCTTCTTTATTATTATTATTATTATTATTATTATTACTACTACTACTACTACTACTACTACTACTACTACTACTACTACTACTACTACTACTACTATTACTATTACTGTTGTTGTTGTTGTATTATTGTTGTCTATAATTTATACAATTAACCTCCCTGTGGTTCGACCCTGATCTTGCCGGGTTATTTATTACGTTGACATTCTTACACTTGGGAGAAGACATCAATCTTTTGGTCGTGTCATGTTTTTTGCACCGTTGTCGGGGAGGTAAATTCTTGTACAAATTATAGTATTTATTTTGTTTTCTCTTTTCACTTTTCTTGTATCTAACTTTGTTTCTTTTGTTTTGTTTCCTTTTCTCTTGTTTTCTTCTTCCATTTATTCTCTTTCTACACGTGCATGAGTGTTTGGTCACGTTCATTAAGTGGTAGACTTTATAGGGTATCCTCATCATTTTTAGAAAATATAGCTGAAGAAGATAATTAATCGCTTCATAATGAGAATAATAAGAATAACCATATGAGAACACTTAAAGACCACATGAATCCCACAAGAACAAGTGCACCCTCATGCATAGTTTTCCCTCTTGATGCATCTCATTTTAATTTTAAGCCAAGCATTATTCAACTTTTACCTTCTTTTCATGGCTTAGACCTAGAAAATCCATACTTGCATTTAAAGAAATTTGAGGAGGTCTGTAACACCTATAATGACTCAATTGTAGCATGAACACCATTGATTAAAGCTTTTTCCTTTTTCATTAAAAGATAAAGCTAAAACATGGCTACAAAATCTTAGGTCAGGATCCATTCGTGCTTGGGATGAAATGCAACAACAAATTTTAAAGAAGTTTTTTCCATCTCACAGAACTAACTCTTTCAAAAGACAAATCACCACTTTCACTCAAAAACTAGGTGAAACATTTTACCAATGTTGGGATAGGTATTGAGACTTGATTAATACTTGCCCTTATCATAGTTTTGAAACATGGAGATTGGTTGCATAATTTTATGAAGGATTAACACTTAAAGATAGGCAAATTGTTAAATTGATGTGCAATGAAACTTTTGAAGATAAAGACCCTAATGAAGCAATGGAATACCTAGACTTACTAGCTGAAAATGCATAAAATTAGGACACTACAAGCACTTATGAGGCACCAAGTAAAACCTAACCTCATACATCTAGTGGAGGTATGTATAACCTTAGGGAAGATAATGACTTCCAAACCAAGTTTGTATCTTTAGCTAGAAAAGTCGAGACACTAGAATTGAAAAAGAGTGGTCAATTAAAATCTGTTCAAGACATTGTGTGTCAAATATGTGAAACAAATGAACATGCAACCAATGACTGTTCAACTTTGCCTTCTTTCAAGGAATGCCTCCATAAATAAGTCCATGCTTTAAACAGTTTCCAAAGGCCCAATCATAACCCATACTCGCAAACATACAACCCTAGTTGGAGAAACCACTCAAATTTAAGTTGGAAGAGTGATAATAATAATGCAAAAACTTCACAGCCACCGTTTCAAGCACACCATAATTTTGAAAATTATCATGGATATGCACCTTCTTATGTTTCACCTCCTAGAAGAAATCTTGAGAAACATTGTATGCATTCATTGAAAAGCAAGAGGCAATCAATACTCAACTTGCTCAAGGCATGATAGATTTTAAAGACACTCTTGTAATGTTAACATCTGCTCTTAGTTTCCAAGAGAAAGGTAAGTTTCCATCTCCACCACAGCAAAATCCAAAAGGGCAATACAATGCAAATGCAAGTAGTTTAGGAAGCCAACACATGGATCCAGTCAAATTAATCATCACTCTTCGTAGTGGTAAGGTTATTGAAAAACCCACTCTTGAACCTTATGAGAAAGATGATGAGTTTATCTCTGAGAGTAAGGAAGGGGCTGAATCTGAACATTGCAAAGAAAAAACTAATTCCCCGCCAGCACTCCCATTTTCTCATTCCATGACCAAACAAAGAAAAGTCAATCACAATTCTGAAATCCTTGAAACTTTCAAACAGGTAAGGATCAATATACCTTTACTGGATGCTATTAAACAGGTACCTTTTTATGCTAAATTTTTGTAAGATCTATGCATTGTGAAGAGAAAACTGAAAGTGAAAAAGAAAGCATTTTTAGCCGAACAAGTAAGTACTATTCTTCAGAACAATAATGCTTTGAAATATAAAGACCTTGGTTGTCCTACAATTTCTTGCTTTATTGGAGAACATAAAATTGAAAGAGCTTTACTTAATCTTGGAGCTAGTGTGAATTTACTTCCATATTCAGTCTTTCAAAGTTTGAATCTAGGTGAGTTAAAACCAACTTCTGTAACTCTTTTACTTGTTAATAGATCTGTAAAAGTGCCTAGAGGAATAGTTGAGGATGTGTTAGTACAAGTTGATAAATTCATTTACCCTGTAGATTTTGTTGTCTTGGATACACAACCTGTTGAAGCATGTTATTCAATTCCTGTCATTTTAGGATGTCCATTTCTTACCATTTCTAATGCATTGATTAATTATAGGAATGGACTGATAAAGCTATCATTTGGAAACATAACATTGGAGATAAATATTTTTAACATTTGCAGCAACCTGGAGATGATAATGATTTACGGGAAGTGGACTTTATTGAAAAATTAGTTCATGATCAATTTCAAACCACTTCTAGTGAAACTGAGATTGATGAACCTAACGAGTTGCAAATGGTCTATTTTTAGTAAGAAGCAAAGGCATGTAATTAGAGACCACAAATTGAAGAATTGCCAGCACGATCAATTGAGTCCATACCTTCAAGTGTCCAACCATAAAAACCTGATTTAAAGTCGTTACCATTCAATCTCAAATACTCATTTTTTGGAGAAAATGAAACTTTTTCGGTAATAATCTCTTCCAAACTTAATGCACATCAAGAAGGTAAGTTATTACAAACTCTGAAAATGCATAAAAATGCATTAGGATGGACCATAGCTGACATAAAAGGAATTAGTCCTTTGATTTGCACACACATGATTTATTTGGAGGAAAATGCTAAACCCTCTAGAGAAATGCAACGAAGACTTAATCCTAATATGAAAGAAGTAGTGAAAAATGAAGTCATTAAGCTTCTAAATAATGGAATCATCATTTATCCTATTTCTGACACCAAATGGGTATGTCCTACCCAAGTTGTACCCAAAAAATCTGGAGTCACTGTGATAACAAATGAGAAAAATGGGTTAATTCCAACTCCTATTACTGGTTGGCGCGTGTTCATTGACTATAGGAAACTTAATTCAATAACTAGAAAAGATCATTTTCCTTTAGCTTTCATGGATCAAATCCTAGAAAGAGTTGCAGGTCATGAATTTTATTGTTTCCTAGATGGCTATTCAGGTTACAACCAAATTGAAATTGCATTGGAAGATCAAGAGAAGGCTATTTTCACATGTCCATTTGATACTTTTGCATATCGAAGAATGCCTTTTGGATTATGTAATGCACTAGCCACATTTCAAAGATGCATGCTTAGCATATTCAATGATATGTTTGAACGTATCCTTGAGATTTTTTTGGATGATTTTTCTGTTTTTGGTGATTCATTTGATGATTGTTTAACTAACTTAGAAAAGATTTTGAACAGGTATGAAGAGAAGAATCTTGTACTGAATTGAGAAAAATGTCATTTTATGGTAACAAACGACATTGTACTTGGTCACATTGTTTCATCGAAAGGAATTGAGGTTGGCAAATCTAAAATCGAGTTAATTGCCAACTTACCAACACCAAAATCTATTAAAAATGTTAGATCATTCTTAGGACATGCTAGTTTTTAGTGTAATATCTAAACCATTATGTAACCTTTTAACAAAGGAAAATGTTTTTGAATGGACTGAACAATGTGAAAAAGCCTTTGTTAAACTTAAAAGCTTGCTTACTTCTGCTCCTATCATTCAACCTCCTGATTGATCACTACCTTTTGAAATAATATGTGACGCTAGTGATTATGCCATGAGTGCTGTATTGGGACAAAGAAAAGATAAGAAACCTTATGTGATTTACTATGCAAGTAAAACTTTAAATAATGCTCAAATGAATTACACTACCACTGAAAAAGAATTACTTGTAGTAGTATTTGCATGTGACAAGTTCAGATCTTATCTTGTTGGCTCACCTATTATTGTTTTTAGTGATCATACAACTTTGAAATATCTTCTCTCTAAGAAAGATTCTAAGGCTAGATTGGTGCGGTGGATTTTGTTACTTTAAGAATTTGATATCACAATCAAAGATAAGAAAGGCATCGAAAATGTTGTCGCAGATCATTTGTCATGATTGACAACCGATTCGAGATCTGACATCACACCAATTGATGACTACTTTCCTTATGAATCTTTATTTTTTATCTCTACAATGCCTTGGTTTGCTAATATTATTAATTTTCTTGTTTCAGGACAATTGCTAGCTTATTGGAGTACCCAAGACAAAAAAAAGTTCTTGAACGAAGTGAAGAACTTTTATGAGGATGACCCTTATTTATTCAAATATTGTCCTAATCAAATATTTCAAAGATGCATCCAAATTATCGAACAGTGTTCCAGTTTGGACTGCACCAACATCTCTTTTCAAAGTTTGGGCCTCTCTTTATCCTTTCAATTTCAATACTTAAACTCATCAATCAATCCTTTTATTTATATGATAGGCTTGCATTTAAGATGAACTTTTACCATAAATTAAAGGTATCATATATTATTAGGTATGTTATTATAAAACATGCTTTAGTTAAGGACTTATTGATACTTCAAGTGCAAAATGATGATATAAAACCTTGATAAAAATTCACTTTTAAGTACTAATCACATGCATTCTGAAAGACTTGTGATAATTGTCAAAAGTTGGGATCTATTTCAAAACATCACATGATGTCTTTAGATCTTATTCTTGTCATGGAGATCTTTGACTGTTAGGGTATAGATTTCATGGGTCCATTTCCTCCATCATTTGGTTTCTTGTACATATTAGTCACAGTAGATTATGTTTCAAAATGGATAGAGGCAGTTTCAAGTCGAAACAATGATCACAAAACAATGATAAAGTTTTTAAAAGAAAATATTTTAAGTTGATTTGGAATCCCTCAAGCCATGATAAATGATGGTGGAACACATTTCTGTAACAATTCATTTGAGTCTTTAATGAAGAAATATCGAATCACACATAAAGTTGACACCCCTTATCACCCTCAGACAAGTGAACAAGTAGAACTTGCTAATAGGGAGATCAAACAAATCTGTGAGAAAACAATGAACCCTAATCGGAAAGACTGGTCTTTAAGACTTAATGATGCACTTTGGGCTTATCGAACTGCTTATAAAATATCATTAGGTATGTCACCTTATAGACTAGTCTATGGAAAACCTTGTCACTTGCCTGTGGAACTTGAACATAAAGCTTATTGGGCTATTAAAGCTTTCAATTCAAACTTGAATGATTCTAGTCAGCTGCGAAAATTACAAATAAATGACCTTGAGAAAATAAGAAATGATGCATATGAAAATTCAAGAATTCATAAAGCAAGAATCAAAGAGGTTCATGACAAGAAAATACTAAGAAAAACATTTAATGTTGGTAAAAAAGTCTTGCTTTATAATTCTCAACTCCATTTATTTCCTAGAAAACTAATATCAAGATAGAGCGGTCCTTTTATTCTGAAACATGTGTATCCATATGGGGCCTATGATATCGAAAATCCAAAGAATGGTAATGTTTTCAAGGTAAATGGCCATCGTTTGAAAGTTTATTTTGATAATTGTTCAGTTGAAAATGACTATATTAAATTGGGTGATCCTGTATATAAAAATTGATTCTTTTTCTCGCATTGTTTTTGTGTGACTTTTGTTTTGCTAGTCTCTCACCCCGGTCAAATGGTGGATAACGGTACTCCGTGACTCTTATGTCGGTTCTTTTAGTTTTCCATGATAACTAATATTTGTGTATATATTTGTGCAATCCTTTGCTCTTTCTCCTTTCTTTGAATCTCTCCTCCAATTCTCATTTAAAAATGGACACCACTCTTGAAAAATTGAGAAAGTATATTCCCGCTCTGCCGCAGAATGCGATTACAAAAATTTACCATGCTAGATGTGCAAGATTGAGGTTGTCAACTGACTTGGGAGCTATTGGCTCAACGCTTGTTACATGGGTTGAGGAGAAAAGCTTAAGGGAATCAAACATTACACTATCTACATATCAGTATTTGCAACTTAAGTTACAAAGCTGTAAGGGTGTCTCAACACCTAATGCCCTAAGACCAACTAGTCTGGAAGTCATTAGCTGAAAGCTCGTTATATGGGTTAAAGATGCATTATGTTTTAAGTTATATGTATATATATATTTTTTTAAAAGAAAGATAATAATCTCAACCCAAAGAAGTTAACCTTAAATATTAGAACAAAAATTTTGTTTTCTTCCAAGTAAAGCCCCATAACTATATGTTGATATTTTGAGCACAAAAGAAAGGTTTATTAATATCTTTTTTAAGAGGTATTGAGCAGATATATGAATTTAATGAGAGTTTGTTTATCTGGATAGATTAATGGAAGTTAAATGATGAATGCCTTGCTTTGTACAATTTGCAAATTGTTTTTCTATTATAACGCTTTGATTACTAGGGACTAGTAATAAGCTGGTCGGGGGGTGTGATTAATACTTAAAAGTGCATTTTTATCAAGGTTTTATATCATCATTTTGCACTTGATGTATCAATAACTCCTTAACTGAAGCATGTTTTATAATAACATACCTAATAATATAAGATACCTTTAATTTATGGTAAATCTTCATCTTAAATACAGGCCTATCACATAAATGAAAGGATTGATTGATGAGTTTAAGTAATGAAATTGAAAGGACAAAGAGAGGGCCAAACTTAGAAAAGAGATGTTGGTGCAGTCCAAACTGGAACACTGTTTGGTAATTAGGTCATATCTCGAGTTTTAGATGTCTAAATAACCTCAATTTTTAGGAAATATTTGGTAAGATATAGGCCTACAACTTTCATGTGGAGTCTAAATTTAAAAAGGTCATTTTCAAGTCCAAATTATAGCAACAACGAAGAAGTCTGAATTTGTCTAGCAGCCTAAACACTGTTCAGTGTTCAGCCCATATCTCGAGTTCTAGAAGTCCAAATGACCTCGATTTTTTTCTCTAGAAAGATAAGACAATTTCTTATAACTTTCATGAGTACAGGTGGTTACAGTTATGATGCTAGCAATGACATTTTATTCAGACAAGAAGATAAGGATTTTCAACAAGTCAAGAGTTGGTCACCCACTCAACAATTAGTCATCAAATCAATAGTTCTAAATTTTGACCTATAAAAGAAGGCATTTGCCATGCATTTAGGGGCTTGGTTGTTCAGATCAAGAATTTGTTCTTGCTCTCTCTCTCTCTTTATATTTTTTTTTTGTAATTCTTAAGTTTTGCTTTCATTAATATCTTGTTTATGCTTTTCATTTCCTTTCCTTTACTTAGTTAACCTGTATCTTATTTATGTTCTTGTTTTGTTTATTTATGTTTCTCTTCTTCATTATGTTTAGCTAAGTTTATTATGTCAAGGTGAAAAGGTTACATTAATGGTGTAAGAATAAGTATGGTGTAAACTCAATATGGACCTTAATGTTTAATATTAACATGTCTTACCTTTTTATCTTACTAATTCTTAATACCTTACTTGTTAAATGGTTAATCTAGATTTGTGTTGTATAACACTTGGTACAACAAATGCCTGGCACTCTGATAGCCCAACCGTATGGTATTACCTACACTTGTGCTATGAAAGGAACTTGATTTATTGTTAACATAAGTTAACATCATGAATTCCTCACAATATTTAAAAGTTTGGTGTTACTTAAATAAGATAATTAATATGATCATGTAACAATTTATAATGAGCTATTAATGATAAATCATCCGATTAGAACCTCCTTTATGAGGTTTCCAATTGAATAATAAGAGTTTATACTATACTTGTTTGAACTACCATTAGTGGATCCTCTAACCTTGACATTTGTTTTTATCATTTTTTAATCCTTACATTAATCTTCCATCTCAAAGTTCTCATCAACTTCTTCTTCTTCTTCATCTTTATTATTATTATTATTACTATTACTATTACTATTATTATTGTTGTTGTTGTTGTATTATTGTAATCTATAATTTATACAATTAGCCTCCCTGTGGTTTGATCCCAGTCTTGCCAAGTTATTTATTACTTCGACACTCTTACACTTGGGAGAAGATATCAATCTATTGGTCATGTTAGTCTCCAGAAGGAAGCTTGTCTGCATTAATGATAGGGTCCTCATCTCTTGATGTGAGTGAAATTGTTACTACAGAAGACATGAAGTATGACCCTATCAACATGGATGAGCTCTATGTTCTTGAGGACATTGTTCCTAAGGAAACAATGGTGGGAGTTAATGCTCTTGTAAAAATAATTTAATCATAGAGGAGCCTCTTTACCATTTTGTATAAATATGTTATTCTATTTGTACAGATATGGTAGAGGGGCGTATTCAATCCTTGTTTGTCCATTAGTTCCCACTTCTTCTCTTCATCACACGGAGTAGAGTAGCTTGGTAGCTCACAAGGCTCATAACCTTGAGGTCACGGGTTCAAATCCCATCTCCGCAACATTTGTTTGACAAACAAATAAGGATTGTCCCTGTTAACTAGTAGATAATTAATTACTATTTTATTTTTATTTTGATGGGGGAGGAAAGAAAAGAGGGTAGGGAGGCTTAAGCAAATTTAACCCCTCTAAAGTAATTGTAGGTGTTGTTGCCTACTTTAAGAGAAACAAAGTCTCTACTTCTGTGGAGACTAGTATGCTAGCCTTATTTACAGAGGCTACTGAGATGATAATCCCTTTACCTGGGGCTTAATCTCATTTATAAAAGTTACAATTGTTAGGACCTCTACCTAAGGCATTCCCTCCTTGCCTTTAGTCAAGCTCTCTTTACTTTCCCCATCCTGACTGAGGATGAGAGGCAGACTATGAAGGCCATTATTGGTGGGAAGTCTGGCTTAGAGGAGACTAACCTTGAGGTGGTGAGGTAGCTGAAGAGGATTCTCACTACCTCTTAAGGTATTTTAATGATGTCTGATGAGAGCTACAATCACTATTTGGCATTGATTGGACAAATAGGCTTCAATATAAGAAATCTTCTTATATAACTCCTTTATTTTCATGGTTTTTTTATTGTTATTTCTAACCATTTTGTCTTTGACAGACTTTTATGATGTGTTCTCATTCAGAAAGGCATTGAATGGCTGAGAGAAGCCATATGAGGGATGTCATTGCCAAGCATAGGGAAGGCCAGATTGCCCTTTAAAGGCTAAGGGATGAGAAGGCTACCGTGGAGGTTGAACTAGTAGCCTTAAAAGTAGCTTATAAGAAGCTGGAAGAAGATATAAGGGGATTGTACTTCATCTTACTGAAAAATAGCTTTCTCTAGCTTACAAGGAGGTGGACACCCTAGAGTGGGGGATGGTGGAGTTGAGGGTATCCATAGATGCTTTTTGGATTGAGCTCCAAGCTATCAAAGATGAAGTTTAAAGCTCTCATGTGAGACTAAAGGCTCTAAGGAACTCTCTTAGAGAGTTCTAGGAGTTTTTTTAAAGGGTTTGTAATTTTATCTAAGAAGGTTGGGGGCAAGATCTTCCTAGCCATGTTTAATTTGTACTTTTTTAATCAATCAAGAGGAATACATATTGTAACAACCCGGCTTTCCAAGCCCAAAACACAGTAATTTTTTTTTTTATATATATATATATGCATTCAATCCACATGGTGCCGTCAATCAATGGATCTAAATCCTCACATCATCAAAATACAATCCATACAATCAACATTTCATTTCAAAGTGAAACTTACACAAACACGTAATATTAAGGTTGCTTGATTTGAAGTTCATATTAAAAATATATACATAGACATAAGTTTGCAGTCTTATCCTACTAATAGTCATCACAATTTTAAACAAAAAGGATCTAATAAAAGTTATACATTCAGTACATTGATCCCTACAAAATACATTGTGATTTAAAATACATCTACATAATTCCTTGCAAAAGTAGGTTCCCGTGTATCGGGTTTCCTAGGCATCTCGTTGGTGTGAAGTCCCTGCAGCAGTACAAACATTTAAGAGAATGCAAATACTTAATAATAATAAGAATGGTAACTAACGGTTTGGCAATTAGGTAAAGCATTAACAATTATAATTTCTTCATGTATTTGCTATAACAACAAGTAGTACATATATATACACAAGTTTTCGGATGCCATTCGCCAAAACTAGTCATTCATTTGTGTCGGCCATCCATCCGGATTCCATGACAAAAGTTGTGTCGCTGCCGATCCTATAATCGGCAACAGAAACTGCATTGTTGCCGATCAAGGAATCGGCAGCGAAAACTGTGTCACTGCCGATCCAGAATCGGCAGCGGAATTTGCGTTGCTGCCGATCCAGAATCGGCAGCGCAATCTGCGTCGCTGCCGATTTCTATATCGGCTGCGAAAACTGCGTCGTTACCGATTTCTGTATCGGCAGCGAAAACTGGGTCGCTGCCGATTTCTGTATCGGTAGTGAATACAGTGTCGCTGCCGATCCAGAATCGGCAGCAGAAACTGCGTCGCTGCCGATTTCTGCATCGGCAGCGGAGTCCCTCTTTTATCCCGGCCATCCATCCGTTTGGATGCCATTAGCCGAAGCTAATCACTC
>JAAWWB010001418.1:0-25002 GCA_018804465.1 Populus tomentosa
AATTTTACCGCGGGAAGGATCCTTACTCGAGTTTGCACTAAAAACTTTATTTCTGTCACAAATTTTATTGATTTGTTCTTAGATCATACTCTCAGTCATATCAGGATTCTTGTCATTGTCAGTTTCTGAATTAGACCCAGAGATCCTTTTTGACCAACTAGATTACTGTCAGATTCTATTCTCTAAAACGATTTTATCTCACTTCAACTCCTTCATCAAAGTTGTAGTCCTAGACGCGTAGATAAATTTGAGCTTTTGAATTGCTTGATTTCAATATCAGAAGCTCAAGATATTCCCGTTCGAATATCTAACTTAAAGGCAGAGAATTCTACCGCGCGAAGGATCCTGACCCGAGTTCACAAGACTGATTTGAAAGATTTTTTTTTTACCAAGGAGTGAATCAAAAAGTTCTAAGATGAGGGATTGAATTGAAGAAGGATATTGAAAGCTGGAAAGGGGGGATGGATCATCATAAATGACAGGATTTTTACCACATTGAATAAGGAAAATAAGACTTTGCAGCATGCACCCTTACCCATCTGATTTCTTTCTTTTTTTTCTTTGCAAATTTCCTGCTAGTCTCCATGTTTGTCTTGCTGATTGGAGAGCTGCAGACCATGTTTTTATTGCCTCATTTCAAAGGGAGCAGCTGGCCCTATGGAAGGAAAGAAAGGAGCCACACCATCATCTAAAAAAATCTGGAAAGAAATTAGACATGATCACAAAATCAGAATCAGAATATTTCAGTTTTCTTTTTGCATTTTTTTATTGCAGATCAGCAGAGATTTGCATCCTAGAGTTAATGCATTGAATCTTTTCTAAATAGAGATATATTTAGACTATATATAAGCCCTTCTAATGACCTAACAGGGCAGGAAAGAAGAGCAGAAAAAAACAATAAAAGAAAGAAAAGAAAAATGTAAGAGAGGCAGGCAGTAAAAAAAATAAAATGCAGAAAACAGAGGGAGTTTCTTTCCTTCATGCTTGCATTGCTGTGAGATTAGAAGGGCAAAAAAAAAGGAGGAGAAGAGAAAAAAGGAGAAAAAGAGAGGCAAACCGCAGGAAAAACAAGAAAGAGCAAGAGAACACAGACTCCACCAGCACATCACAGCTTCCGTGTCATTGTTTTCGTCCGCCAGGAGGCACACGTGAGTTGTTTCTTGGTCTTTTGTTTCATTTCCTGCAAAACATGATCTGCAGGTGTTTCTTCCCTAGTGTTCCAGCTGCGAGAACTTTAGGGACCCTCACGTTCTTTTCTCTTCTTATGCCTGCTGGAGGATAAGTTAGCCGACCATGACTTTGTCTTTTTGTTCGAAATAAAGCATGCTTTCCCAGTTTCTGTTTTGTTTCTCTCTGTTGGCGTTGTGAAACGAATAAGGTAGTTTTGTTTTTAAGGTGAGGAAATAATGGGGTTGTGAGGCACGGACTTAGGGGTTTGATGACAAAATTTCAGTTTCAGAACTTTAGCCCCCTCATGCATACGGGTTTAGTCCTTTCTAGTTACAAAATTTTAAGTTGATTTGGCTTTGAGCAGTTTTTGTTATGAATTGTTTCAAGCTTCTTGTAGTTCTTATAATATGAATGATGGCTTGCTACTTTCCATTTCGGTGTGCACGTCTAATTGTGATGTTTGTGTTTTGACAAAAATATAAAAAATGTTTTCTCATGTGCTACATACGGCCAATACCCTAACATGTTTTGAACCATTTTTTTATTGAAAAAAACAAAATTTTGAAGTTTCAAAAATGTGTTTTCACATGGATTTCTTAAACACAACAAAAAATATTTTCTTGCAACATGTTTCTAATATTTTCGCATGGATATTACAACATATTTCTAAAACTCCAAAGGGTATTGACCAATATTCCAAAAAATACAAAAATCTTATTTTGGGGGGAATTCATCTATTATTCACCATTAATGTTTGGATAAAGAAATCCCAAAGGGATGAATATTCAAAATATTATTGGGAATAACTTGTTATTATTCACTGTTAATATTTGGATAAAGAAACCCTTAGTGGTAAATATCCAAAATAATTTTCTAGGAATAATAAGTCATCATACATCCTTGAAAGAAGCCTTGATTATAATTGAGGACATTTTTTTTTTATTCCACGATTTACGACCCATTAAGGCAAAAATAGGCTTTAAAGCGCCTTGAATTTCCTTAGATTTCTAAATTTTGTCCCTCCTCCTTGTGATTTACGAGTCGCAAACTCTTGAAATACTAAGGTAAAAATGGGCTTTTAAAGCACATGGAATCTCCTTGGATTTCTATCTTAATAAATTTATTTTGAATTGAACCTAGGAAAACTGATGGGATTAGAAAACACCAACACCATAGCAACTATAAGGCAAACCAAACACCAAGCAGCTTACCTTAGGTAGGGCGTACTATGAGTGCTAATACCTTCCCTTTACGCAACCAGTCCCTTGCCTTAGAATCTCTAAAAGACCAGTTAGGTTTTCTAGTGACCATAATACTAGGTGGCGACTCGTTTATACAAAAACAAAAACAAAAACCCCAAAATCAATCGAGGTTCGTCGGGACGCCACGCTCTACCGTGAGGGTGCGACAGGATGACAACTCCACTGGGGACTTAGGACTAGGCTTGGTAATTTTTTGGTTTATGCTATGTGTTATTGGTTTTTGTTTTCATATATGAATGATACTTTGTTTAAAAGCTTTGGCATACATCTTCACATTTTGTCATACATGGTATAGTCATGCATCACTTTATTATTATTATCTTTTTGAGGGCACACACATTTAACTTTAAGTTAAGTGGGGAACTAGTAGCTTGCCTTATGACTTGAGTCAAGGTTTACGTTTGTGTAAACCCCAACTCTTTGCTGAGTGTTTAGACTGATAGTGATTGGTACACATGCCATCCCGCTATTTGTTGAACCCTCATATTGTCTTAACGAGGGCGATCACTGGGACAACAAGAGACCCTTTTTTAGAGACCAAGTAGTAAACCTACCCTATGTCTCACGTAAAGGAACTAGAACCTATCCTAAGGGTGTATGCTCCATAATATCTTTTGCATCAAAACAAGTCTAACCCCAAGGCATCTTGAATTGCAGGACTTGTGAACAAAATGGCCACCATCGCTAAATTTTCCATCATAGAGTATGAGAAAAATTCTAAACTGTCACAATTGACTGAAGGAGACTGCCTTAGAAGCGATGCTAAGAATGTAAACACCCAAAGGAAAATATATATATATTTAGAGAGAGAGAGAGAGATGATGATGAATGCAGTTTTCGCTGCCGATGCAGAAATCAGCAGCGACGCAGTTTTTGTTGTCGATTCTGGATTTGGCAGCGACGCAGTTTTCGCTGCCGATGCAGAAATCGGCAGCGATGCAGTTTTCGCTGCCGATTTCTCAATCAACAGTGACGCAGAGCTGGGAGGGAGGGGTAAAACTGGTTTTAGATAAACCAAACAAGGATAAGAACACACCTAAACCAACCCCCAAACAACCCATTTCATTTGATGGTTAGTATAAATACAAAGAGGGGAGAGAGAATGATCCATCTTCTTACCAAACCAGCAGCTACATGCCGTTCTTCCTTTCCCCTTTCACAACAGAAACGTGAATCCAACCAGTAGGGATGCCTTGTGAACTTGTGAGGGAGAGATGAGACCTTGAGAGAGGAGTGGGAAGCTGCATAGAGGAGAGGAAAAAGAGAGCTGGAAAACGTGAGAGGAAGAAGAAAGAGGAGAACCAGCAGCTGAAGAGAAAAAAATAGTGTCAAACCTTCCTCAAACTTAGTTAAATTCAGAAGGTATGGGTTATGAAACTCCCTTCCTCTTCCCCTTAAGATCATAAACGAAAATGAAGAAGAAAAACCCTAAGAAAAAATTGATCTAAGACCTAAGCCAGCTATGAAGAAAACTGAAATTAACTAGGAGAACTAGCAAACAGAAGTGAAATAAAGTCAATTTCAAAACATCTAACAAATCATGGTAGAGGGCCGGCTTTAACTATGGGGTAGGCCAGCATGCATGTGTGTGTGTGTTCTGCTGGGGTAATTAGTGTGTTCTGCTGTGATGTTGTTGCTGAAATTAATGTGTTCTGCTGTGATGTTGTTGATGAAATTAATGTGTTCTGCTGTGATGTTGTTGTGCTGAAATTAATGTGTTCTGCTGTGATATTGTTGCTGAAATTAATGTGTTCTGCTGGAATTTATTGAAAGATTATATGTTGTAATTGATGGTTTTCCATGTGTGTATTCTGCTGGAATTTTGTTGAAGAATTATGTGCTGAAATGGATGGTTCCGATTTGTGTGTTGTGCAGCGAAATTCTGTTTCACTGCCGAAACCGAACCTCCTGCAGCGAATCGATATTTGCTGTCGATTTGTGTATTGTGCAGCGAAATTCTGTTTCGCTGCCGCAACTGAACCTCCTGAATTCACTGCCGATTTGTGTATTGTGCAGCGAAATTCTGTTTCACTGTCGAAACTGAACTTCCTGCAGCGAATTGGTATTCGCTGCCGAGTTGTGCGTTGTGCAGCGAAACTATGGCACCAACAGCGATGCAGTTGTCGCTGCCGAACTGGCAGCTTGCGGCGAACCAGTTCTCGCTGCCGAATTGGGCAGCCCGCAGCGAACCAGTTCTCGCTGCTGATTTCTACAATAAGCCTCCTAGGCAGGAATGACTTAAATGCTAGTAACAATTTCATGATATGATGGTGTAAAATATGGAACACTTGAATGTGAACATATGCACTCTTGAAATAAGTGTGATGATGAATATGATTCAAAAATAAAATAAATACAATTGTGCTGATTTGTGACCATTGATGTCTTAGGTGGTGCGATCGGGATTGGACCATCATCAAGACAGGAACAACCCACAGGTGGAGCAGGTAGGTGACTTGCACCTTTCTTTTTCATACGTTGAATCTTGAAATATTTTAACTTGAGTACTACCATATTGTTAGAACCGATATTAAATTGTCGAACGCTTAAATGTTGATTAAAGAGTGATTAGCTTAGGCATCCGAACGGATGGTCGGGACAAAGAATGATTAGCTTCGGCTAATGGCGTCCGAACGGATGGGCGGGACAAAGAATGATTAGCTTCGGCTAATGGCGTCCGAACGGATGGCCGGGACAAAGAGTGATTAGCTTCGGCTAATGGCGTCCGAATGGATGGCCGGGATAAAGGACTGATTAGCTTCGGCTAATGGCATCCAAACGGATGGCCAGGACAACGAATGATTAGCTTTGGCTAATGGCGTCCGAATGGATGGCCGGGATAAAGGAATGATTTCGCTGCCGATGCAGAAATCGGCAGCGACGCAGTTTCCGCTGCCGATTCTGGATCGGCAGCGACGCAGTATTCGCTGCCAATATAGAAATCGGCAGCGACCCAGTTTTCGCTGCCGATACAGAAATCGGCAACGATGCAGTTTCCGCTGCCGATTCTGGATCGGCAGCGACACAGTTTCCGCTGCCGATTTTGGATCCGCAGCGACGCAGCTTTCGCTATGGAATCTGGATGGATGGCCGGGACAAATGAATGACTAGTCTCGGCGAATGGCATCTGAAAGCTTGTGTATCTATATGTACTACTAGCTGTCACATCAAATACATGAAGAAATTATAAATGTTAATGCTTTATTTAATTGCCAGACCGTTAGTTACCATTATTATTATTATTAAGTGTTTGCATTCTCTTAAATGTTTTGTACTGCTGCAGGGACGTCGCACCAACGAGATGTCTAGGAAACCCGATACTCGGGAACCTACTTTTGCAAGGAATTATGTAGATGCATTCTAAATCACAATGTATTTTGTATGGGTCTATGTACTGAATGTATAACTTTTATTAGATCCTTTTTGTTTGGATATATCATCAATGAATACCACCACAAACTTATCCAGGTATGGTTGGAAAACCCGATTCATCAAATCCATGAAGAGGGTTGGGGCGTTCGTCAACCCGAACAGTAACACCAAAAATTCATAGTGTCCGTAACGAGTTCTAAATGCGGTCTTTGCTACATCCGCTTCTTTTATCTTCATCTGATAGTACCCTGATCTCAGATCTATCTTCGAAAATGCCCTCGCTCCTAGACCCATACAAAATACATTGTGATTTAGAATGCATCTACATAATTCCTTGCAAAAGTAGGTTCCCAAGTATCAGGTTTCCTAGACATCTCGTTGGTGCGACGTCCTTGCAGCAGTACAAAACATTTAAGAGAATGCAAACACTTAATAATAATAATAATGGTAACTAACGGTCTGGCAATTAAATAAAGCATTAACATTTATAATTTCTTCATGTATTTGATGTAACAGCTAGTAGTACATATAGATACACAAGCTTTCGGATGCCATTCGCCGAAACTAGTCATTCATTTTTCCCCGCCATCCATCCGGATTCCATAGCGAAAGCTGCGTCGCTGCCGATCCAAAATCGGCAATAGAAACTACATTGCTGCCGATTAAGGAATCGGCAGCGGAAACTGCGTTGCTGCCGATCCAGAATCGGCAGCGGAAACTGGGTCGTTGCCGATTTCTGTATCAGTAATGAATACTGCGTCACTGCCAATCCAGAATCGGCAGCGGAAACTGCGTCGCTGCCGATCCAGAATCGGCAGCGGAACTACGTCGCTGCCGATTTCTGCATTGGCAACGAAATCATTCCTTTGTCCCGGCCATCCATTCGGACGCCATTAGCCAAAGCTAATCACTCTTTGTCCCGGCCATCCGTTCGGACGCCATTAGCCGAAGCTAATCACTCTTTGTCCCGGCCATCCTTTCGGACGCCATTAGCCGAAGCTAATCACTCTTTGTCGCGGCCATCCGTTCAGACGCCATTAGCCGAAGCTAATCACTCTTTGTCCCGGCCATCCATTCGGATGCCATTAGCCGAAACTAATCACTCTTACTCATTTGTCCCGGCCATCCATCTGGATGCCATTAACCGAAGCTAATCACTCTTTGTCCCGGCCATCCGTTCGGACGCCATTAGCCGAAGCTAATCACTCTTTGTCCCGCCCATCCATCTGGATGCCATTAGCCAAAGCTAATCAACCTTTAATCAACATTTAAGCGTTCAACAGTTTAATATCGGTTCTAACAATACGGTAGTACTCAAGTTAAAATATTTCAAGATTCAACGGATGAAAAAGAAAGGTGCAAGTCACCTACCTGCTCCACCTGTGGGTTGTTCCTGTCTTGATGATGGTCCAATCCCGACCGCACCACCTAAGACATCAATGGTCACAAATCAACACAGTTGTATTTATTTTATTTTTGAATCATATTCATCATCACACTTATTTCAAGAGTTCATATGTTCACATTCAAGTGTTCCATATTTTACACCATCATATCATGAAATTGTTACTAGCATTTAAGTCATTCCTGCCTAGGAGGCTTATTGTAGAAATCGGCAGCAAGAACTAGTTCGCTGCGGGCTGCCCAGTTCGGCAGCGACAACTGCATCGCTGTTGGTGCCACAGTTTTGCTGCACAACGCACAACTCGGCAACGAATACCAATTCGCTGCAGGAAATTCAGTTTCGGTAGCGAAACAGAATATCGCTGCACAATACACAAATCGGCAGCGAATATGAATTCGCTGCAGGAGGTTCAGTTGCGGCAGCGAAACAGAATTTCGCTACACAATACACAAATCGACAGCGAATATCGATTCGCTGCAGGAGGTTCGGTTTCGACAGCGAAACAGAATTTCGCTGCACAACACACAAATCGGAACCATCCATTTCAGCACATAATTCTTCAACAAAATTCCAGCAGAATACACACATGGAAAACCATCAATTACAGCATATAATCTTTCAATAAATTCCAGCAGAACACATTAATTTCAGCACAACATCACAGCAGAACACATTAATTTCAGCACAACAACATCACAACAGAACACACTAATTAACCCAGCAAAACACACACACACATGCATGCTGGCCTACCCCATAGTTAAAGCCAGCCCTCTACCATGATTTGTGAAAGGGGAAAGGAAGAACGGCATGCAACTGCTGGTTTGGGAAGAAGATGGATCATTCTCTCTCCCCTCTTTGTATTTATACTACCCATCAACTGAAATGGGTTGTTTGGGGGTTGGTTTAGGTGTGTTCTTATCCTTGTTTGGTTTATCTAAAACCAGTTTTACTCCTCCCTGCCAGCTCTACGTCACTGTTGATTGAGAAATCGGCAGCGAAAACTGCCTCGCTGCCGATTTCTGCATCAGCAGCGAAAACTGCATTCATCATCATCTCTCTCTCTCTCTCTCTAAATATATATATATATATATATATATATATATATATATTTTCCTTTGGGTGTTTACAGAGTCTTTAGATAATCTTCTATTGACTCTTAAGTCTCATCATAATGGAGATGTGCATCGGGCAATTCATGATTTATGACCCCATTTTCATAAAGAACAAGCTCATCATAGTCTTGGGAATCTGACTATATAAAAAAAGATCCTGTTTGCTAGTTTTTAAGAAAACTGGATGGGAAGCCTATCCCCGACCTATAGAGGGCGTCTAAGCCGTTCTTGGACGTAAAACCAAGGAAAGATGTGAGCCACAATCACAACTACCTGTACATCCACATGTTTTTTTTTTCAAAAAAAAAGGGAGAAAGAGAGAGACTCCAATTGGCTTCCATATACGTGATATGATTGCATTTTCTTTTTCTCATCTATAAAACCTTCTTCTTCTTCCCTTCATTTCTACTCAACCCATACATTCATCAAATACAGAAGTGTGTAGAAATGGCAGGTTCCTCATGTAATCACATAAATAATATTTGTGTTTTCGATGGATCTAGTCCTGGGAAAGAAAAAGAGTTTTTAGAATCAGCAAATCATCTTGGTCAGGTACTAGCTGAGCGAAAGATTCATTTAGTGTATGGAGGAGGCAGCCTTGGGTTAATGGGGGGAGTGTCAAAAGCTGCATTTTTAAGAGGTAGTCAAGTTTTGGGGGTTGTCCCCAAAGCTTTAGCAAATGGGGACATAATTGGAAAAACAATTGGAGAGGAACTATAGGTCCCCACAATGTCTGATCGACTAAATGCAATGTTTAACCATGTTGATGCCTTCATTGCCTTACCAGGTGGTCTGGGCACATTGGAAGAGATCTTTCATATTTCCTCTTGGGCCCAACTGCACATTCACCATAAACCCATAGGTTTGTTAAATGTTAATGGTTTTTATGATAAGTTGCTGTCTTTTCTTGATCATGCTGTGGAACAGGAATTTCTAACATCTTCAGCACGACAAATCATAATCTCTGCAGCTACTGCTGAACAATTGATTGACCAACTACAATCTTTCATCCCTGTAATTAATCCCTCCATGAGTCGCATAAATTGGTCAACTAAGGAAAGCCGTAAAAAGCTTAGATTGGATTTGAACCTTCATTTGTAAATATTTGCATCTTTTGCTTTTATTATTATGTTTTGTTGTTTCTTATATTTGTTTAAGTGTGTTTCAGGTTTGTCAGTGTTCGTTATTTCAGGTGATATCTTCTATACTCTATCTTTCTACCTAAAGACATTGAGGACAATGTCTCATTTTGGTTGGGGGGAAAGGGTAGTAGTTGATATTAAAAAAAAAATGTGTTTTCTATTTCATAAGCTATTTGCAAAACTATTGTTACTAGGATGGCAGAGTAAAAGGAGTTCTTTTGTTAAAGTGACTCTTGAGACGCATCTTAGTAAACATTCTTAATAGGGTCTATTAGAATACTTCTTGAAATATTCAGGTTTACAAACTCTCGTATTGGTAGCACTTAATTCTGCTCATATGCTTATTTAACAAGTATTTTTAAATCTTCATTTTCACACACACACTTTAACATATAATTGTGGGTTGCACATTGGATTATTATATTATTTATGTTCTTTTGTTAAAGGTAACAACTAAGGGAAAGGAATAGTACATAATTTGCAAAAAAAAAAAAAACAAAAAAAATAATGATAATAAAATGGTAGATAAGTTTGGTTTCGTAGCCTCCCTAACCTAAGCAATTAAGCCCGAAGGCGTGTTTTAACACTTAATACCCTAAAGTCAACTGACTTGGGAGCTATTGGCCCAACGCTTGTTACATAGGTTGAGGAGAAAAGCTTAAGGGAATCAAGCATTGCATTATCTACGTATCAGTATCTGCAACCCGAGTTGCTAAGCTCGTAGGGGTGCTCAACACCTAATGCCCTAAGACCAAATGGTCTGGGAGTCATTAGCTTAAAACTCGTTACATGGGTTAAAGATACATTGTGTTTCAAGTTGTATGTGTATATAAATAAATAAATAAATAAAGAAAAAGAAAAAGAAAATATAATAATAATCTCAACCTAAGGAAGTTAGCCTTAAACATTGGAACAAAAAATTGTTTTTCTTCCAAGTAAAGCCCCATAACTATATGTTGATATTTTGAGCACAAAAGAAAGGTTTACTAATATCTTGTTTAAGAGGTATTGAGCAGATATATGAATTTAATGAGAGTTTGTTTATCTGAATAAATTAAAGTAAGTTGAATGATGAATGCCTTGCTTTATGGAATTTGCAAATTATTTTTCTATTTTAACGCTTTGATTACTAGGGACTAGTAATAAGCTGGTTGGGGGGTGTGATTAGTACTTAAAAGTGCATATTTATCAAGGTTTTATATCATCATTTTGCACTTAAAGTATCAATAACTCCTTAACTAAAGCATGTTTTATAATAACAAGTCTAATACTATAAAATGCCCTAATATATGGTAAATGTTCATCTTAAATGCAGGCCTATCACATAAATTAAAGGATTGATTGATGAATTCAACAACTAAAATTTGTGAAGATAAAGAGAGGGTGAAACTTAGAAAAGAGATGTTGGTGCAGTCCAAACTAGAATACTATTCGGTAATTGGGTCATATCTCGAGTTCTAGATGTCCAAATGACCTCAAATTTTTACACAGATTCAATAAGACATAGGCCTACAACTTTCATGTTTTCATTAAGATCTAAGAAGGCCATTTTCAAGTCCAAATTATAGCAACAATAGAGAAGTCCGAATCTGTCCTGCAACCCGAACATTGTTCAGTGTTTGGCTCATATCTGGAGTTATAGAAGTCCAAATGACCTCCATTTTTTTTCCCTAGAAAGCTAAGTCAATTTCCTACAACTTTCATGTTTTCTAGTGGACCCAGTTCGGATGGTAGAATTTTTGTTTTATTCAGACAAGAAGATAAGGATTTTCACCAAGTCAAAAGTTGGCCACCCACTCAACAATTAGTCATCAAATCAATAATTCTGAATTTTGGCCTATAAAAGGAGGCATTTGCCATGCATTCGGGGGCTTGGTTGTTCAGATCAAGTTCATGCTCTTTATTTCTCTCTTTATATTTTTTATAATTTTTAAGTTTTTCTTTCATTAATATCTTATTTATGCTTTTCATTTCCTTTCCTTTACTTAGTTAACTTGTATTTTCTTTATGTTCTTGTTTTGTTTATTTATGTTTCTCTTCTTCATTATGTTTAGCTAAGTTTATTATGTCAAGGTGAAAAGGTTACACTAATGGTGTAAGAATAAGTATAGTGTAAACTCAACATGGACCTTAATGTTTAATATTAACATGTCTTATCTTTTTATCTTCTTACTAATTCTTAATACCTTGCTTGTTAAATGGTTAATCTAGATTTGTGTTGTATAACACTTGGTACAACAAATGCTTGGCACTCTCATAGCGCAACCGTATGGTATTTACCTACACCTGTGCTATGAAAGGAACTTGATTTGTTGTTAACATCAGTTAACATCATGAATTCCTGATAATATTTAAAAGTTTGGTGTTATGTAAATAAGATAATTAATATGATCATGTTAATAATTTATAATGAGCTATTAATGACAAATCATCCGATTGGAACCTCCTCCGTGTGTGGTTTCCAAATTGAGTAATAAGAGTTTATACTATACTTGTTTGAAATACCATTGGTGGATCCTCTAACCTTGACATTTGTTTTTATCATTGTTTAATCCTTACATTAATCTTCCATCTCAAAGTTTTCATTAATTTCTTCCTCCTTTTTTTTTTTATTACTACTACTACTACTACTACTATTACTACTACTACTATTATTATTATTATTACTATTAATATTATTAATATTATTATTATTATTTACATTCTGTTTATATTATATAATTTATCTCTTTGATCTTTTCATAAACTCAGTATATAGGCTAGAAACCTGTGACCCGATCTTTTAGATCATTCTCAGGTATAACAACGCCACGTACTGAGTATTATTATTATTACTACTACTACTACTATTACTATTACTATTATTGTTATTATTGTTGTTGTTGTTGTTGTTGTTTTGTTATTTATAATTTATACAATTAACCTCTTTGTGGTTTGACCCCGGTCTTGCCGGGTTATTCATTACTTCGACACTCCTGCACTTGGGAGAAGACATCAATCTTTTGGTCATGTCAGTAAACAATGAAGAGGAGTTGAGAAGACAAGTGAAAAAACTTCGGATAGAGTTAAGCAAGAGCAGAAAAGACAAGGCAATGTTGGAAGAAATGATGTTGGAAGGGGATAAAAAGAGAGCATTTCTAGATGAGCAAATACAATCTAGAGATGTGAGAATAACAAAGCTTGAGTTAAAGCTAGGTGAGGAGAAGATTGCTAGGGTAGAAAGTGAGAAGGAGCTAGGAGGGATGACTTTGGATTGGATGTAAAGTTGCTCTGAACTTGAAGCAATGGAGATTGACTTTAACAATTGCCAAGGAAGTGCAGAATATTACCAAGAAAAATTAACATGAAAAATTAACACAAGTTCAGTTCGAACTAATGGATAGGATTGGGAAGTATGAGGAGTTAGAAAGTCGTTCGACGGGGATTGCAAAAGAAGAAAGTAAAAGGAGAGGTTTCGAGGGTGTTGAAGCAGAGTTAGCGGTTAAGAAGAATGAGATAAAATTTATGAGGATAAAACTTGACAAGGAATGTGAATAGGTGAAGTATTTGGACGAGAAGATAGTAGCAATGGAAAAACACAAGGATCAAATCGACGCCAATAACTCTGCTTTGAACAAAACTAATATGTTGCTCATAGAAAAGATGACCAAGACAGATGAGCAAATGGACGAAGTTGTTGCACATGCTCATATTATTAGAATAAATGCGTGGAATGTGGGAGGGGACATCATTCGTTATGGCCGAAGCCTAACTGAAACCGATGCCTTTCTAGGGAAGATTGAGAACTGCGACTTTGCCTTCTTACATTTGGCTAGAGAGTTTGTGGAGGAAAGGGATTAACATGTTGTATTTTCTTTTTATTTCTAAATGTAATAAACTTATCAAGAATTAATGCAAAAGGGTGTTGACCGATCTTCTTATGCAAAATCTGTCTCTTGGTGAATATGATTCAAGCAAACGACTTGAAAGGCGGTACTCCTATCAAAGCAATGCGACAAGAGAACCTATGTTTATAATGTAGTGGCTATTATTCATTCACAAGAAGGCTGCATCCATACCCAATGTACAAAGCATTCTTATCACAATCATGCATTTTCTCATACATCTATGCACGCATCTGCAAATTAAGAAACATAGGTCCCCCTTCTAGAATCCACAACACTCGACAAAGAAAAAGAATGGAAAATGAAGAAAGGTCACAACCAGAAGCTCAGTACCAAAGAGAGATTGAAGGAGTTCGGAATGATGTGGCGCACCTGACCAGTATGCTAGAGCAAATGTTGAGAGCTAGAGATGGAGAGTGAATGTCTACTCAACCTGATGAAGCACCACCAGTAGCTCAAGTCCTATCACACCTATAAACATGAGGGCAAATACATCGAATAAACAGCATCCTAATCCTACTTGGCCCATCTAAATCCCTATTATAATGGATTTAACAAAGGAGGATCCACATGACATCAGATTCTCTAATCATGAAGGGTATGATAAGTGGATTGCGCTAAAAGAGAGGCTAAGGGTAGTTGAAGGAAATGATTTATTTGACCCAGTTAAGGCCGTTGAAGTATGTTTGGTGACTAACATTGTAATTCCAAAGAAGTTTAGAGTGCCGGAGTTTGTTAAGTATACCAGAATGGAATGCCCAAAGACCCATCTTCGTTCCTACTATAACAAGATGGCAGAAGTTATCCACGATGATAAATTGTTAATTTACTTCTTCCAGGATAGCCTGATAGGATCGGCCCTCAGCTGGTATTTGAGGCTAGACAATACTAGGATAAAGAAATGGACGGACATGGCAGATGCTTTCTTAAAGCAATACAAGTTCAATCTTGAGATTGCTCCTGATAGGACCAGTCTGATTACCATGGAGAAAGGAACTCAAGAGTTGGTTAGGGCTTATGCTCAAAGGTGGTGAGACATGCTATCAATGTACAACCTCTACTAATTGAAATAGAGATGGTGACACTATCTACCAATACTTTTAGGGCCCCATATTACGAACATTTTATGGGTAGCTCAGCCCAGCATTTCTATGATGCTATGCGTATTGCTGAAAGGATTGAGCAAGGAATTCGAAGTGGGAGAATTGCAGAACCTATAAAGAAGAAGGGTTTTGTTAGGAAGAAAAAGGAAATCGAGGTAAATAACTTAGAAGACAGGTATCAAGGGAAAGGAAAAAACTACCAAACCCCTACCTCCCAAATCACCAACATTAACTTTTCCAAACCTTCGTCCCAAACCAACCCCATCAAATAAAATTCCCGGTCAATAACCAAAACATTTACCAAAGGAGAGACAACTGACAACTAGAAAAACAATTACCACCTTTGCGAATGACCCCAAAAAGAGTTATTTTCCAAATTGCTAAGTATTGGACAAATAGCTCCCCTACCACCACCAACTATGCAGCCACCTTTCCCTACCTGGTACAACCTCGAGTTGACTTGTGAATACCATGCTGGTAATACAAGTCATAGCATCGAAAACTACGTAGCTTTTAAGAAGAGGGTATCACAGCTTATTAAAATCAGATTGGTCACTTTTGAATATTTGCCTAATGTGAATACGAACCCTCTACACAAACATGCTATAGGTGGTAGTGAAGTGAATACTATGGAGATTAGTAGCAAAGAGAAGGTGCTAAGAGTGACCATGGCGAGGTTGTACGAGATGTTGGTACAATCTGGCATTTGGAGAAACCATCTAAACATTGCATGAGGGAAAATGATTTTTGCCCATTCCATAAAAAGAAAGGGCATCACATTGATGAATGCATTGAGTTTCATCAAAAGGTTGCAAGAATGCTGACTTTAGGAGAGCTACGGATTTAGGCTATAAGAGATAATGAAGAGATAGAGATTGTAACAGTCCGACTGTAAGACTCGATCAACTTAAAAAATTCCAACATATCCTCTTTATTTGAGGGTAATTTTTTTTTTTCAAAATTCGGCAGAGTTTCATTTGCATTTAGGACATCCCAAGTTATCGACTACTATCAGTTTACTCAATCAACCCACCATAACAAGGTCCCATAATTCCGAACCTTATATCAAACCTCATAATTCCACACAATATATATATTTTACGAGTAAGATCAATATGAACATAGTCCAAATATCATATCATAAAATTTAAAAGAAAAAGGAATACTAACATGCAAAGAAAGTATTTACAACATAATAAGTGTCCCTAAATGTTTCAAAAGGGTTAATTACAAGATAACTAAAATACTAAATGCTAAGCTGAACTTTTATAATTACATCAAGGTTTACACAAAAGTATACTACATATCACGTTAATTCCCTTTTGTTTACGTTAAATATTTACATAAGCATCATAAAGTAGAGTCCTAAACTAATGATCTTCCTAGATGTTTGATGGACCTGTACATAAATAAACATACCATTATGTTGATAAAGAATATATGTATGCTCATGTAATGAATACGAATGAAGTATTAACTTTCTATCGAATCCATGAGAATTCTAACAAGGAACTTATATTTTGCTTGTAAATCTTTTAAACCCAATTAACATTCATTTGTATATTCTTAGTTGAATAATCTTATTTACTTGCATACACTAGGTGACCTTGCAAAGTCTAATCTTGTAATTCATTTCCTGGCAATCCTATCACGGATGCCATTAGCCGAAGCTAATCTTGTAAATCATATCCTAGCAATCCTACCACGGATGCCATTAGCCGAAGCTAATCTTGTAATGCAATTAAACCCAATTAACATTCATTTGTATATTCTTAGTTGAATAATCTTATTTACTTGCATACACTAGGTGACCTTGCAAAGTCTAATCTTGTAATTCATTTCCTGGCAATCCTATCACGGATGCCATTAGCCGAAGCTAATCTTGTAAATCATATCCCAGCAATCCTACCACGGATGCCATTAGCCGAAGCTAATCTTGTAATTCACATCCCGGCAATCCTATCACGGATGCCATTAGCCGAAGCTAATCTTGTATTTACGCTAGATTTTATTTATATTGAACACGACATTTACTGTAATTGCATACACCAGACAAATTTTAAATCATATAAGTGCAAATAGGAGGAAAATCACGCACCTGCTTCGCCTGTCTCGCGACCTCCCCTAATAGAAGATCCAATCCTGGTTGCTCCTCCTGAATCACAAGAAAGTTTTTTGGTTATGATTCCTTCAAGTCGATATTATAGAGAATTTATAATCATCCATTACTCATATGTTACTTTCTATGCATATTCATTTCCTCTTAATAACATACACACATTTCTCATATATATTTTCAGAGTTAGTATCTCAATGTGTAAGCATTCGTATGACTCAAGTCTTTTATATTCTTATTTATAGTATTCACGTGAAAGTCTATTGTTATTGTCCAATTTTTGATTGCCACTGTCTAATTTTGAACTGTTACTGTCCAATTTCCAACTGTCATTGTCTGACTTTGAACTGTCACTGTCCAATTTTCAACTGTCACTGTCTGACTTTGAACTGTTATTGTACGAACACTCATCAAGTTTTTAACTATATCTGAGGTTCTAAAACTCCATTTTAAGTGAGATTTATCTCGTTAGAAAGCTAAGACATGAGGCTACTAGTTATCTGAGGAAGGAGAACCCAATTTTGCCTCTAAGATAGTCAAAAGTGCTCATCAACTAATCAGTCCTGCTACCCTACATAATCAGTCATAACTCAGTTTCAATTGGTAACCCATAACTAGAGTTCTACATCTCCAAATTGAGCAAGACCAGTTTCCTTGGTTAGCTAACATTCAAATCTACAATTTCTATGAGGAATTCAATCTTAATTCCCTCATCCTCCTATTCAAAATCTCACCGAAAGTCAGGAGACAAGTTTATCCAAAGTTGTCTCCCCCTCCCCTTCATACAATACTTTCATAAACTACATGCCACACACATAAATTAACTTAATGTCAACAATAAGTACTTTTTCCCCAATTTATGTCTAAGAACCCTAACCTATGATTCAATATCAAGGCATCAATTCTTTATCGAATTTAAAAATAATATCTTTTATTTTTTTAAAAAAAATTATGTTTAGAATACCTTACCCGGTATAAATTAAGATCTTGATCTTCAACCAGTTGAAGATTTTCAACTCCCTCCTTTCTTTTCTTCTTGTTCAATTTCTTGGTAATCCTTTGCTCTCAAGTGTTTATCCCATCTATAAGCTCTAAATCTTGGATGGGTTCTTGAAATGTTAGTGTTTCTCTCTTGATTTCTCAAAAATGGGTATAAAACTCCCTATTCTCTCTCCTTATGGTTCCTACCAATTTTATTTTAGTGAGGGGAGAGCATTTATACTCTATAGTTTCCCTTATTTGGATTTAGGCCCCCTTTTTCCCTTAAGTGTGTTTTTTTTTTCTTCAATTAAATCCAACCCTCAACAGTACCGGGTTCATTATAATATCTTGAATTATTTCACCTGGAAATTAATATTAAAAAATTTATGAATTCTTATATTTTTTTTATTTAACCATATGCATGAATTTCTTCACTTTCATTTATTTATTTATTTTTTCTTGGGGTTTACAGAGATGATAGAGAATCAGGGGAAATGTAGAGTTCAATTAACAGCTAATGGGCTCTCAAAATTGGTATTAACTAAGTCCTCACATGCAAACAAAGTAGACTATGGAGTGCTGCCTGGAGATTATGGTTATACCTTGAATATCAAAAATCCTTTGTCGTTGCTCCGAACTGAGATAAGTGGGCTAACTCGAAGTGGTCGTTGTTTCACACTTGAAGAACTAGAGAAGCAAAGAAAGGCTAAGGGCAAAGACGTGTTGGACCTTGATAAAGAGTTTGAGGTAAATAAACCTGTGACTGAGGAACAAACAAATGAGTTCTTGAAATTAATGAAACATAGTGAGTACTGTATAGTGGATCAATTGAAGAAGACCCCTACCAAGATCTCCATCATGTCATTAATACTCGGCTCTGAGCCGCATCATAATGCTTTGCAAAAAGTACTGAATATGCCCTACGTACCCCAAGATATTAAACAAAAGACTATAAAGCATCTAGTAGGGAGGATCCATGCTGCCAATTACTTATATTTTACGGAAGATGAACTTAATGCTGAAGGAACTGGACATAACAAGCCCTTGTATGTCACGATCTGATGCAAAGATTGTCTCATCAGTAAAGTTCTCATCGATAACGGCTCGGCCCTTAATGTGTTACCAAGGCATATGCTGGATGAAATGCCGGTAGATCCCTCACATATGCAACCTAGTGTGATGACAACTAGAGCGTACGATGGCTTGCCAAGGCAAATGATAAGAACAATTAAGGTCGAACTAGCTGTGGGTCCACAAGTCTTTCTAGTAACCCTTCAAGTGATGGATATCCACCCTTCCTATAGTATGTTGTTAGGAAGGCCATGGATATATTCTACGGGAGCTGTCACCTCCTTGCTACATCAATGTTTGAAATACATTGCAAATGGTATTCTGGTTACTGTTAAGGCTAAGGAGACTATATCAATGGTAAGAAATGTGGCAATTCCATTTATTGAAGCTAAAGATTGTAAGGATGGAAACCTTCATGCATTTGAGGTTGTGAATACTGAGTGGGTGCTCGAGAACACTGTGGTGAGGAAGCCAGAAATCTCGGAGGCCACCAAAATGGCCTCTAAAAGTTTTTTAAACACAAGATTCCTTTCCCATATGACATTGAGAAAGGAAGCTTGAATGGATTGATATAATCAATTTGAAAGCTACAGAACAGAGGTTTGGGCTTGGATACAAGCCCAAGAAAAAGGATTACAAGCAAGCTGCTGGTGCAAGAAGGGAGAAGAGAATGGCTAGGATTGAAGAAAGGAAGCCTGAAGAAGAAAGCTTTGCCATCCCTCCAATCAGGATTTCATTTCCAAAGGCCGCATATATGATGTAGCCTGATAAGGGACATGGAAGGAAACCTCCTTCAGAAGCTTTCTTCAATGAACATAAACACTCTAGAGGAAGATCAAGTCGAGGACATTGCTGAGAAAATTGAATCCGGAAGAAGGGATGAAGAACTGCCGCAATTAACCATCCACACTCTGGAAGAAGTCACCGTCAGGACTTTCATTCAAAAGCTAGCCGAAGGAGAGAAGTTCCAGAATTGCGAGACCCAAGAAGCTCCATTGGTTTTCAAAATGTAATCAACAATGATTGTTGGATTATAATTTTATCTATATTGTTTGCCTTTTGCTGTTTTGTTTTGTTTTTATTCATTGACAATCAAGGCTCAAGATGTCAATTGGATTTTATTTTTGTTTTTGAGCCAATCTTTTCCTCTTAATGAGATCATGCATTTTCAAAATTCATCTTGATGTCTTATTGTGCATTTACACATCACTTTCCACTTTCAGGAACCTTGAAAGCGGATCCTCCATAACAACACCTACACTTTACATTGAGAATGAATGGCCAAACTTTAAAGAATACATATTAGTTGTAGAAGATGAGGAATGGGAGGAGAAAAACATATGAGAATTCACAAAATTAATAGAACAGCACGAACAGGCTTGGAGGCCCACTAAAGAGGAACTTGAAACCATAAATATAGGTAATGAAGAAATCAAGCGAGAGTTGAAAATAAGGACTTTGATCACCCCTGAAGAGAAGGAAGAGTTGATTGCACTGCTCTGAGATTACGTAGTTGTCTTTGCCTGGTCCTATAAGGAAATGCCTGGTTTGGATACGGATATCGTAGTACGTAGGATACCACTGGTGGAAGGATGCAAGCCGATTAAGTAGAAGTTAAGAAGAACTCATCCAAAGATCTTAATCAAAGTAAAGGCAGAAATAGAAAAACAATGGAACTCTGGTTTTTTGGAAGTAGTCAAGTATCCACAATGGGTGTCAAACATAGTGGTGGTACCCAAAAAGGAAGGTAAAATAAGAGTTTGTGTGGACTTTAGGGACTTAAACCGGGCTAGCCGTAAAGATAATTTCCCTTTACCACACATAGATATGTTAGTTGATAATGCAGCATGCAGCTCCATATATTTCTTAATGGATGGGTTTTCGGGCTACAATCAGATAAAAATGGCACAAGAGGATAAGGAGAAGACAACCTTTGTAACACCATGGGGAACCTTTTGCTACAAATTCATGCCATTTGGTTTAAAGAATGCTCAGGCCACCTACCAAAAGGAAATGGTGACTTTGTTTCACGACATGATGCATAAAGAGATTGAAGTATACGTGGATGACATGATTGCTAAATCTAGAGAGGGAGAGAATCATGTCCAAATTTTGAAGAAATTATTTGAAAGGCTAAGGAAATATAAGTTGAGGCTTAACCCAGCAAAGTGTTCATTTGAGGTGAAATCTAGTAAGTTGTTGAGATTTGTGGTGAGGACAAAGGGATAGAAGTGGATCCCGACAAAGTAAAGGCTATTCACAGAAACAACAAGGGGATGTGTGCTTGGGCAACACGAAGAAACTAGAAGGAAGGAAAGGGCCATTTATTACCCGAGCAGAAGTTCACAGAATGTGAGTCTATGTATACTGCGAGTGAGAAGCTATGTTGCGCACTGACATGAACTGCAAAGAGATTACGTCAGTATATGTTGTATCACACTACGTGGTTAATTTTCAAATTAGACCCGTTGAGGTACATTTATGAAAAGCCCTATCTACCTAGCCGAATTGCAAGATGGCAAGTTCTATTGGCTGAGTATGACATAATATATATGACAAGGAAAGCCATGAAAAGGGGTGTTATTGCCAATCACCTGGCTAACCATGCTATGGAAGATTATGAGTCATTAAACTTTGACTTTCCCGATAAAGATGTGATTGCAATCGAGGAAGAGAAATCAGATTGGTGGGTTATGTACTTTGATGGTGCTGTAAATATATGTGGTAACGGAGCAGGTGCAGTGATAATCTCTCCTAATAAGAAGCAGTATCCGGTTTCAGTTAAGCTGCAGTTTGGGTGCACCAACAACATGGCTGAGTATGAAGCTTGCATTCTCGGTTTAGAGGTTACATTATAGATGAACATTAGAAAGATAAATGTGTACGGAGACTCAATACTGATCATTTGCTAAGTAAAAGGAGAATGGCAAACCAAGAAAGAGAAGTTAAGGCCTTACCTAGAATACCTGTCTAAACTTGCTAGAGAATTTGTGTAAACCTCGGGGAAAAAAAATAATATTTATAATAAATAAGTAAAAGTGAAGAAATTCATGCATATGGTTAAATAAAAACAAAAATTCAGAAATTCTTGAATATAAATTTCCAGGTGAAATAATTCGAGACATTATAATAAACCCAGTACTGTTGAGGGTTGGATTTAATTGAAGAGAATAATACACATAAAGGAAAAGGGGGGCCTAAATGCAAATAAAGGAAAATATAAAGTATAAATACTCTCTCCTCACCAAAAAAAATCTATAGGAACCATAAGGAGAGAAGATAGGGAGTTTTATACTTATTTTTGAGAAATCAAAAGAGAAACACGAAAATATCAAGAACCCATCCAAGATTAAGAGCTTATAGATGGGATAAACACTTGAGAGCAAAGGATTACCAAGAAATTGAACAAGAAGAAAAGAAAGGAGGGAGTTGAAAATCTTCAATTGGTTGAAGATCAAAATCTTAATTTGTACCGGGAGAAGCAACCAGGATTGGATCTTCTGTTAGGGAAGGTCGCGAGACAAGCGAAGTAGGTGCGTGATTTTCCTCCTATTTGCACTTATACAATTTAAAATTCTTCTGGTGAATGCAATTACAATAAATGTTGTGTTTAATGTAAATAAAGTCTAGCGTAAATACAAGATTAGCTTCAGCTAATGGCATCCGTGATAGGATTGTCGGGATATGATTTATATTATTAGCTTTGGCTAATGGCATCCATGATAGGATTGCCGGGAAATGAATTACAAGATTAAACTTTGCAAGGTCACCCAGTTCATGCAAGTAAATTAGAGTATTCAAATTAAGAGTATACAAATGAGTGTTAATTGGGTTTAAAAGATTTACAAGCAAAATATAAGTTTTCTGTTAGAATTCATATGTATCCGATATAAAGTTAATACTTCATTTGTATTCATTACATAAGCATATATATATATATATTCTTTATCAATATAATGGTATATTTATTTATGTATCAGGTCCATCAAATATCCAGGAAGATCATTAGTTTAGGACTTTACTTTGTGAAACTTATGTAAATATTTAACTTAAGAATTAACGTGTTTATGTAGTATACTTTTGTGTAAACCTTGATGTATTTACAAAGGTTCAGCTTAGCATGTAGTATTTTAGTTATCTTGTAATTAACCCTTTTGAAATATTTAAGAACACTTCTTATATTGTAAATACTTTCTTTGCATGTTAGTATTCCTTTTCTTTAAAATTTTATGATATGATGTGTTGGACTATGTTCATATTAAACTTACTCATAGGATATATATATATATATATATATATATATATATATATATATATATATATATATATATATATATATATTATGTGGATTGTATGAGGTGTGGAATTATGAGGTTTGATACAAGGTCTGAAATTATGGGACCTTATGATGATGGGTTGATTGAGTAAATTGATAGTAGTCGATAACTTGGAATGTCCAAAATGCAAACGAAACTCTACCAAAAATTTTTTGGAAATGAAAAAAAAAAAATTACCCTCAAATAAATAGGATATGTTGGGATCTTTTAACATTGATCGAGTCGTACACTTAGGACTATTACAGTTGGTATTAGAGCCCTAGTATAGGTTCTGGTAAGAAATCAAAAGAGGTTGTTGATGTTCATTGATTTATTGGAGGATGGTAAGTACCCATCAAGAGATTAGAATAGATTTATCCTCTGCAAGGAGGGGGAATAGAGATATAGACTTTTTTAAGGGGCAAGAAGAGAGCCTTTTGGAAGATACTGCTTCACATGCACCAGTAGTATCGACTCAAGCAGGGCATGAAGAATCGATGGGGCATGAAATTACACAGGCACCAAGGCAAACTGGGGATGTTCGACTGACCATTTCAGCCCCACAGGAACGAGTAGAGGAGCCCCCTCAAACTACACCTACAGGGCCATCTGTTTCTTATGTCGATCCGATGTTCCTGGCCTAGTTAGTCAAAGCAGTAATGGAAGTTATGGCTAATGCTGCCACTCCTATGCCAGCACCCCCACCTACACCCATCATACCAACCATTTCAGAAGCAGCTACAGCTACTTATGACATGGTACAACTAGTTTGTTTGGTGAAAAGTATGAGAGAAATGGGTTGTGAACCCTTCTCAGGTGAACATAATGCTGAAGTGGCGGGAAGGTGGATTAGAAAGGTGGAAAAAAAATGAACCAAATTAAGATACCACATGATTTATGGGTAGATTGTGCTACTCAATTACTATCAGACGGTGCTATGACTTGGTGGGAGATAGTTCAGTTGAGGAGGGCTATAGAAACCCTATCCTGGGATGATTTCAAGATAGAGTTTGAGAATCAATATTACTCCAAATATCATCGGAAGATGAAGGAACAAGAATTTCTAGCCTTGAGACAGGAGGGAATGTCAGTACTCGAGTATGAGAGACGATTTCATGACCTCTCACTATTCGCACCGCATTATGTCCCATCAGAACAACACATGATAGAAAAGTTAAGGGATGACTTCAGACAATAATTAAAGTAGGGGTTGATTGCTTTGCAATTCAGGACAGTAAGGGAACTGATTAAAGCAGCACAGGCCTTGGAGGCTTGTATGGAAGAAGGCCAATAGAGTCATGGGGGTGCAGAAAAATAAAAGGATATGGAACTTTTAGGCAGGCCACCACTTCCAAAGAAAGGTAGAGGCGAACAGTTCCTTCAATTCAAAAAGAAAAGGGGACGTCAACTAGCTTCTGACAGGATATCGGTGGGAGGTCAGGAAGTGGTTAGACCCATTCCAGGGCTATAGCTACAACGGGGCATAATGATCAGAAGGAAATTGGCTACCCTCGATGTGCTAAGTGTGAACAAAGACACCCCGGGAGTTGTATGGTTTCTCCTGGACGATGCTATATATGTCGAGGAGAAGGTCAGAAGTGGAAAACCTGTCAGTACTTGGGAAGAGGATGCCATCACTGTTGTGAGAAGGGTCACTTTAAAAGGGAATGCCCCCAGTTAAACACTGAACAGCCTCAGAGACATAGGCAGCAAAGTCAGAGTCATCGGCAGTCTATCACAGTAAACAAATCGGGAAGGTCGACTAACATTGACTGACATTACCTTGATTCATTCTCATTGCATCCATAACCATATTTCTATAAGGAATAGTGTTGTCATTTGCCGCTTCATGCACGTTGCTAGCACTAGAAGTTGGCCCAACCACCCTTTCTCCCATTCTCTTCTTACTAACTAATACTTCTCCATGTGTATACCAACACTGGTAATTCTCCATAAACCCTTTGTGTAGAAGATGCATCATTATAACATCTGGATGCAGATACTTTTTATTTTGACACTTCTTGCATGGACACCTAATACTGTCTCTAGTAAAATTTCTAGGAAT